>JARVZY010002338.1:600000-807000 GCA_030686995.1 Artemisia argyi | reverse complement strand
CTCAACCTCAGATAATGAATCAACAAGCATGAATCAACACAAAACTACAAATGATGACCCCAAATCTAGACAGATTCTATGGTTAAAGAGATGAAGCAATGAAATAGTACCAATATAATGACAAACTTAAAATTACCACTAATCAACAAGCAACAATTTATAACAGATAAGTACTTAGACAATATTGAGCAGAATTCAATAAAATAAGAACAGATTTAAACTACTTATACTAATTTAGAGGAATTTAAAAATAACACAGCACTTACAAATCCACCTCAGCTAAACAGAGGTGGTCTCCCACACAGCCTATCTTTAGATAGGCTAACTGCTCCTTTGTTAGCTACCTTTAATCTCCAAATAAGCTGATGCTTTTGAAATAAGCTAACAGTTGACCAGGCTTTGACTCTTTAAGATTCTTATAAAATTTTGATGAAACAGTTAAACTAATGCTTATATAAGCTGATAAAATCAGATTACAAATATAAAAAACTAAATTCAAATCAATAAAATCTCTTTGAAATAATACTATTTATTATTTATTTTTTTATTTTATTTTATTTTATTTATTTATTTTTATTTTGAAATAGGAATATAAAACAGAGATTAAAATAAACTACTACTACTGATTCAATAAGTAACTAAAGAAAAAAAAAAAAAAAAAAAAAAAAAAAAAAAAAAAAAAAAAAAAAAACTTAAATCAAATAGCTGAAATAAAACTTGAATTATATTAAGAATAAAATTAGTACAATGCTTTGTAAAAGGAAAGTTACAAGGAAAACTTAAAAAACAGAAAGCTAACAATTATAAAAAACCTACACACCATCTACATGAAGAAGGGGGGGGGTATATATAGGAGCTGAGGAGAGCTTGGGAGATGCTTCTGGATTGCCAGGTCACTGATCCTCGCCAGTTTTGTGCTTTCTCTTAGTCCATATCCACCATTAGATCACACTTGATCCCCAAGTTTCATTTTGAGCCCTTGGATTGAATGCTTGAGATGACTGATCCTGCGTGTGTCTTGTGATAGGCCCACGTGTCATTCTCTGCCATCCCTGACGTATGCGTATGTTTCTAGAATTACCCAATCATTGGGTAATTAATTATCCGAGGTAATTAAAGAGGTGGTGATTTCTAGGGTTCCATGTACAGTGAATATTTCTGGGAAGGGGTTAGTTTTGGGGGCGGTAAATGGGAATTGGGGGTGTTTTTAATATGTGTTGACCGGGTTTTGTTATTGGGTTTGACCGGGTATTAGTAGCAGGCCGGGTAGGAGTTGGGTGGTGGGCTTGTATATCTTGGGCTTGTGGGGTTTTTAAGGGTTAAGGATTGGGTTAATTATTTTGTGGATCCGGTTGTAACATGGTTTAGGATTAGCAGAATTTTTACAAGGACCATTTTTGTACAATTCAGAAAATTGAGGGACTAATTCTGCCTTTCATCCAAAATATTTTCCAAGGGCTTATGTTGACATTTTTTTTGATTCATGAGGATCTTTTTGGACTTTTCTTCGAATAATTCTTCAAAGGACCACTTTTGTAATTATCTGAAACTTGAGGGACTAAATTCGCCAAATTCTCAAACTTTGACCAGGGACCTTTCTTGTAACTTTGACGAATCTCTGAGGTTGAATTTGACTTTTTAAGCTTGGACTTTGACCATTTGACTTCCCCGGCTCCGGCTTTTGACCTTTTTCCATTCTCGTGCTCGTTTTTGTCGGTTTTGCTTTGTTTTCGTTCATTTTTCTTATATCCGTACCTGCACATACACAAATACAAAAACATGCATTCTCTTGGCATTTTTGGTTAGTATTTGGTATTTTTGGTCTGAAATAAGGCCTAAAAAAGATGAGTGAATAAGCACTCATCAACCCTCGATTCCCTCTACCTCTTCTTCTCCTCCTACTAAGGTAGCGGAACGTGAACCTGAGGTTACCACAGACACGGTACTTCCTACTAATAACGGAGGTATCAACAACGTCCACCCTCAAGTTGTCCCGGTCCCGGCTCGTAAGCCAAAAGTTGTATTTGATCCTCCTGTGAGTTCTGATGAAATTCCTAAGAATGATCCTAAGCCTTCAATTCCATATCCTTCACGTTTGAATGATCAAAAGAACCGCGAAAAAGCTAACCATCAGATGGAAAAATTTTATCAAATTTTCCAAGAATTACACTTTGATATTAGCTTCGCGGACGCTCTTCTTCTCATGCCTAAGTTTGCTTCAACAATCAAAAATCTGATAAGCAACAAAGAAAAACTTTGTGAGATGGCAAAAACTCCTCTTAATGAACATTGCTCAGCAGTGCTCTTGAAAAAGCTTCCCGAAAAGCTTGGAGATCCAGGGAAATTTCTCATTCCTTGTATTTTCCCTGGGATGGTTGAATGCTTTGCCTTGGCCGATCTCGGTGCAAGCATTAACCTGATGCCTTACACAGTCTGGAAAAGACTCTCTCTTCCTGCTCTCACTCCGACCTGCATGACACTCGAGCTTGCAGACCGTACTATATCCCGTCCTCTCGGCATTGCCGAAGATATCTTCGTGAAAGAAGGAAAGTTCCATTTTCCGGCAGATTTCGTGATTGTTGATTTCGATGCTGACCCAAGAGTTCCTCTCATTCTCGGGAGGGGGTTCTTAAGAACAGGTCATGCTTTAATCAATGTATACGAAGAAGAAATCACTCTACGTGTTGGTGGTGAAGCCATCACATTCAATCTTGATCAGACTTCAAGATACTCCTCCAACTATGATGCTGAAATGGTTAACCGAATTGACATCATCGATGTTGCGTCTGAGGAGTATTCTCAAGAAGTCCTTGGTTTCTCAGCAAGTGGCAGTACCACTCCTTCGACTAATCCTATCATTTCCGACTCTTCCCCTTCCCTCACTCCGTTTGAGGGAAGTGACTTCCTTCTGGAAGAGCTCGAGGCTTTTCTTGCTCAGGATAGTTCAATCCCAGATGGGATTGATGAAAACTATTTTGACCCGGAGGGGGACATTCTTCTCCTTGAAAGATTGTTAAATGACGATCCTTCACCCTCTCTGTCTCCACAAATACTTCATAAAGCGGAAGTCAAAAATGTTGAAATAACTGAAGACTTTCCCAAGGTTGAGCTCAAGGACTTGCCTCCTCATCTAGAATATGCATTTCTGGAGGGTGATAATAAATTGCCCGTCATTATTGCCAAAGACTTAAAAGATGAGGAAAAGGCTGCACTCCTAAAGGTTCTTAAGGCAAACAAGCAAGCAATTGCTTGGAAACTCTCCGACATTAAGGGCATAAGCCCAAACTTTTGTACTCACAAAATCTTAATGGAGGATGACTTTAAGCCAGCAGTGCAACAACAGAGAAGGGTAAATCCCAAAATCCACGAAGTTATCAAATAAGAAGTTCTTAAACTTCTTGATGCGGGATTGATTTATCCTTTATCTGACAGTCCTTGGGTTAGCCCAATTCATTGTGTTCCTAAAAAGGGTGGCATTACCGTTGTCACCAACGAGGATAACGAGTTGATTCCAACTCGTTTGGTCATGGGTTGGCGAGTATGTATTGACTATCGAAAGTTGAATGAAGCCACCCGTAAAAACCATTTTCCTCTCCCTTTTATGGACCAGATGCTTGAAAGACTTGCGGGGAATGAATATTACTGCTTCCTCGATGGTTTTTCGGGTTACTTCCAAATCCCCATTGATCCCCAGGATCAAGAGAAGACTACCTTCACATGCCCCTACGGAACTTTTGCTTACAGACGTATGCCTTTCGGCTTATGTAATGCACCAGGAATGTTCCAGAGGTGCATGATGTCTATCTTTTCCGAAATGATCGGGAAAACCATGGAGGTATTCATGGATGACTTTTCAGTCATCGGGGATTCATTCCAGACTTGCCTCTCTCACTTGGAACAGATGCTTAAACGTTGCAAAGAAACAAATCTAAGTCTCAACTGGGAGAAGAGCCACTTTATGGTCAAGGAGGGCATTGTCCTCGGCCATAAAATTTCAAAAAACGGGATTGAGGTTGACAAAGCCAAAATCGATGTCATTGCTAAATTACCTCATCCCACCACCGTAAAAGGTGTTAGGAGCTTTTTGGGTCATGCCGGCTTCTACCGTAGGTTTATCCAAGATTTTTCTAAGATTGCCCGGCCTATGACCCATCTCCTCGAGAAGGATGCTCCTTTCATCTTCTCTCCTGAGTGCATCGAAGCTTTTGAAACATTAAAGAAAAAGCTTACCGAAGCACCGATTCTTGTTGCCCCCAATTGGGACCTACCTTTTGAGCTTATGTGCGATGCTAGTGATTTTGCCATAGGTGCGGTCTTGGGGCAACGAAAAGCAAAATACTTTCAGCCTATACACTACGCAAGTAAAACTATGACCGAGGCTCAAGGTCACTACACCACCACTGAAAAAGAACTCCTAGCTGTGGTATATGCCTTTGAAAAATTCCGGTCATACTTAATCTTGACTAAATGCGTGGTGTATACGGATCACTCGGCTTTGAAGTACCTATTTGCAAAGCAAGATGCAAAGCCGAGGCTTCTCCGTTGGGTTCTCCTCCTCCAAGAATTTGATATCATTATCCGTGATAAAAAAGGAGCTGAGAACCTTGCTGCTGATCATCTCTCATGATTAGAAAACCCTCATCAAGATGTGTCTGAGAAACAGGAAATAAATGAAACATTTCCTCTCGAGACACTTAATGCGGTTGCTTTTCGTGGTGACTCTACTACCCCATGGTTTTCCGACTTTGCAAATTATCATGCGGGTAACTTCATCGTGAAGGGGATGACGTCCCAACAGAAGAAAAAATTCTTCAAAGACGTTAATCATTACTTCTGGGACGACCCCTATCTCTTCAAAGTCTGTGCCGATCAAGTCATCAGGCGATGTGTATACGGACAGGAAGCCGCTGATATTCTCAAGGCTTGCCATGCTGGACCTACCGGGGACCACCATAGTCCTAACTACACCGCCAAAAAGGTGTTTGATTCCGGTTTCTATTGGCCCACGATCTATAAGGATGCCCACGAGTTAGTCAAAGCTTGTGATGCTTGTCAGCGTCACGGGAATATTTCACAAAAGAACGAAATGCCACCAAATGCCATTCAAGTTTGTGAAATCTTTGACGTCTGGGGCATTGATTTTATGGGGCCATTCCCATCTTCTCGTGGAAACAAGTATATTCTCGTGGCTGTTGACTATTTGTCAAAATGGGTTGAGGCTAAGGCCTTACCCACTAACGATGCCCGAGTTGTTGTGAAATTCTTGAAATTCGTTTTGGAACTCCACGTGCCATCATTAGTGATCGCGGTACTCACTTTTGCAATGATCAATTTGCAAAATTCATGCTTAAGTACGGTGTTACTCATCGTCTCTCTACCGCGTATCACCCCCAAACAAGTGGGCAGGTGCAGGTTTCCAACCGTGGTATAAAACGGATTCTTGAGAGGACAGTAGGTGAAAACCGTGCTTCCTGACCGGATAAACTAGATGATGCACTCCGGGCTTTCCGTACAGCTTACAAAACACCCATCGGGTGTACTCCATACAAGCTTGTATACGGGAAGGCGTGTCATTTACCGATCGAGCTCGAGCACAAAGCCTACTAGGCCTTGAAACATGCAAACTACGACCTTCATAAAGCGGGTGATCACCATAAGGTTCAACTCAATGAATTAAACGAACTTCGTGATCAAGCCTACGAGAACTCTTTGATCTACAAAGAAAAGACAAAGAAGATTCACGACTCTAAGATTAAGAACCGCGTTTTCAACGTTGGTGACAGAGTCCTTCTTTTCAACTCAAGATTGAAGATCTTCTCGGGGAAATTAAAAACCCGATGGACTGGACCATTCACTATTACTAAAGTATATCCATACGGGACTGTTGAGTTATCTCAACCCGAAGGTCCCAACTTCAAAGTGAATGGTCATCATTTGAAACATTATTTTGGAGAGGACATACCACCCATGGTTGTCCCGGATCTCCAAACTTTCCCCATGGACCAATGAATTCGGGGATCGAGTCAAGCTAGTGACTCGGTGAACAAAAATTAGCAACATATATGGGTTTTCACCCATATTTCTGACTTCTTTCTACTTTCTACCATCCTAGTGTGGGGGAGTGGCCGTCCCCCACCTCTTGAAAAGTAAATATGTATATAAAGTTCAAGTTAAAAAAAATGTTTATATGTACAGATAAATAAAGTGAAAAATAAAATCGATATTTCCACAGTTAGATTCGAATATTAGCTTTTTCCGTTCAGAGATTCGGCATAATAGCCGGGACTTTGAATATTGAGGACAATATTCAATTCTAGTGGGGGGGGGGGGGGGGGGAATTCTTACGAATTTTATCACAAAACTTTCTAAGTACCCCCATTTTTGGGCCTAAATTTTTCAAAAATTTTTTCACTTTATTTCAAAATTTTTGTGGTAATCAGTCCGCCAAAGTCTAAATGACAAATGGATTGGCTAGTCCAGGAGCAAACGGCTCTTGGTAAAGACATCACAAACCCGTTGATGGCTTGCAATTTGCCAAAAATTGTATGGTTCCTCAACTCCCCATATCCCATAAAGCAAATGAGTTGGCTAGCCCACAAGATTATGGCTTGTGGTAAAGGCCGTGGAAAATCCATAATTGGTAATCAGCTTACCAAGATGTTGACTTAGTCCATCAAGATGCTGGCTAGTCCAGAAGCAAACGGCTTTTGGTAAAGACTAATCAAATCCGTTGACAGCTGGTGGTTTGCTCAAAATCACACGGTTATCAGGTGTGCCACAGTTCTTACACCTGGCTACTCCAGAAGTGATGGCTTTTGGTAAAGAGATTTTCAAATCCATCAGGTTTTTCTCAAAAGATTGCTAGGGACTAGCAATGTTTTAGTGTAGGGGATTGATGAGTGTGTAAATACTTATCATTTTTACCTTTTTTGAGCTGCCAAAACATCTAAAAACACTCAAAATTGAATCAAAATAGTGAAAATATCCTAGGAAAGTGTTTTACATGTTTCAAATGCAAAAATATCAAAAACAGATGAAAAACGCACAAAGTTTGCATAATTGGCAGTTTCAGTCCCTCAACTTTCAAAAGTTGTCAAATCTAGTCCCTAGTTGTTCTAAAAACTTGAAAAAGTCACCAAAGGTCCTTTCAAATCAAAAAGTTACACAATTAGTCCTTTGGTGCAAAGTTTCACAAAATATCAAGTTTAGTCCCTGAACTTTGAAAATTGTTAAAAATGGTCCCTGGGATATTAAAAACTTTGAGAAAAACCAAATTTTGTCCTTGCACTAACCTTTTATGGCAGGATTGGTCCTTGGTGGAAAAGTTTGGTGAAATTACACAAATGGTCCCTGAAGTTTGAAAGTTTGGCAGTTTTAGTCCCTGGTGAAAATTAAATGGAAAAGTCAACCCAGGACCTTATACTATTCACACTTTGGCATAATACACCCTTTGAAATACTTTGGAAATTTGCCAAAACCTCACCTCCAACTTTCATTAAATTACAAAAATAGTCCTTGTGTAAACCAAAACCAAACCGGACCTAAACTAATAATACTACTCCATAAACCAATCCAGTCCATACCACAAGCCCAACCCTTCCCTTTTTCACTTGGGCCCAAAACAAACAGCCCACCACCCAAAACTAGTAATACTAGGGTCAAAGGTTTGACCTTGGTTAAAACCGGTCAAACCTTTCCCTTTTCCCTCTCCCACAGCCATACCACGAAACCAGAATACCACCATGGTATTGCAGCCCACCACCACAACTTGCCCATCTCATCATCACCTCCCCACACCTTATATCACCTCAGCATTAAATGCACCACCCCTTGCCTGAAACAGTCCAAAACCCACACATCAAGTTTTCCCGCCAAAACACGTGTCTTTTGATTAGAGAGTTGCAGTGATCCAATGGTTGAGATTCAAGGTGGGAAATGATCAGAGGCTCAAGGAAAACCTAGTGGACGTCTATAAAAGGAAGAAAGATGCAAGGATTGTAGTGTGTAGTTTAAAAAGTCAACTATAGTCAACTGTTTGTATTTGAGTTTGATTTCAGATTTGGAGAGTCATTGAGAAGCAAGATTTGAAGTGAAGATAGCCTATCTAAAGATAGGCATCATAAGAAAACCTTCTGTTCATGCTGAGGGTATTCTTGTAAGCTTTTGCTATTTTAAATTTCCCCTAAAAATCTTTAGTTCTTATTGATTGCTTGTTTGTTGCCATTCTGTGTTCATCTGTGCTATTTGATTGTTGTTTAAGTAGTTTTTAGCTTAATATTCAATACTTGCTTGTTAGAATATATAGTTACCTAAAATTTCATATTTAACTGTCAAATTAGCTTAAGAGTTAAACTTGTGTGATTGTAGTGGTATTCTGTTTTTAAGTGCTTAAATAAGTTTCCCTAGTCATAATCAATAGTTTGGGATCAAGTTTATACACGCTAGTAACCATTTGATTTGAAAATCACAAAACAGTCCAACAATAAGGTGTGTTTGGATTAGTGAATTTCATCTGTGTTTCTTTGGTCTAAATAGGGTTGAGTAGCATTTATAAACACTCAGTATACCATATTGAGCATAAAAACAAGGGGTTGTTTGGTTAAAAGTCAAAATCTCAAAAAATCACCCCACACAGTTTACTGTGTGGGATTTGGCATCCATAAGTCCTTCACATTAGTTTAAAAGTATTTGTTTTGTGTTAATTCAACTTAATCTTAGCCTATTATCTTAGTTTCAGTCATTAAAATCAAGCTCAAAATCCAAATAAGTCAAATCTTGTGTTTTACTTAAAAAGTCAATTTGCAAGTTACGCAGTTTTTCCAAAATTTCATGGATTTGTTGTGAATTTTGTAAAAGGTTTCAGCACTTGTGCTTTTTAGGGATCTTAGTTTACCACCTCAGCTTCAGTATCCCATCTTTGTTGTATTTTTAAGATTTTTGTGGTGAACCCTAGCTGGTCCCAAAGTCACTTGCAGGGCTGCAAGTTGCCCTGTGCACAGCTAACCATCTCACCACCACCACTTTGGTGGCTGTTGTAGACCAACCTAGTGGGCCCCAGTGGTTCCATTTGGTTTTTCCCAACCCCCTCCTACCAGGGAACAAGTCTTGACCATTGGTTTGACCTAGGATCAAGTGGACCCCACCTGGAATCCACCACAAAGATTGTCCCATTTCTGAGTTGAGTTTAATTGTGCAAAGTGCTTATTGGGATCTTATTAGCTTAATTATGATCACTGCTTGTTGTTTCTGGCTTATTTGAGTTAGTATAGCTTATTTGTATCAAGTTTGACCATTGTGGACCCCACCATCAGTCATTTGTGCTTAATTGCTTACCCAGTCAACAAAAGTCAACTGTTTTAAGCAAAAGGGGTGCATACAGCTTATTTTTAAGCTTTGTGAAAAGTTGTTTTACAAAAGTTGCTTATTTTCATCTAAGTTTTAGCTGTCAAAAAGAAAAACCAACAAAAACCAACTTTACATTTAGTGATAGCGTCTATTTAATAGAAACTATCTTTTTCAATTTTCTTTTCAGCTTATTTTTAAGCACTTGTCCATTTTCATAATTTTGCAAATTTTCTAGTACCTTTAAGTAGTTAAAATAATTTTCTTTGATTTTTCCTCAACTGTCTACTATTTATTAGATTTAAAATTAGTTTAAATAATTAAATAGGTAATATTAGTTATTAATTAGTTTTCTTTAATTTTTATTAACAACAGTAGGTTTTTATAATTTTTCTAAGTTTTATAAATTAGTTAAGACTTTTAGAAAATATAATTTTAATTTCTACTATTCATTTTCAATTTTTCTATTTTAATTATTTAAATTAGATTTAAAGTAATTAAAAGGTAATTAATTAGTGGATTAGCCTTAAATATAATTTTTAGAAGTTTTTATAATTTTGTAAGATTCCTGTGATGGTTAAATAATTTTATAAATTTTCTCTTCATTTTCTAAGTTAATTTAGTATTAATTGTAATTTAAATTAGTTTAATTAGTTTAATTAAGTTAAATAGTTTTTAATTAATAAAAAATCCATAAAAAGACAAAAATATTTATTTTCATTTTCTATACTTTCTTCAAGTTCTATTTTAAGTTTAGAAATTGTTTTTGCAAATTTTTAGTTTAATTTGTAATATTTATAATTATTAGTTAATTTAAATTAGATTTAAATTAGTTTAATTAATTAAATAATATTTAAATATTAAAATATTCATTTTTATAATTTCATTTTCATTTTCAATTTTTTTTTTAATTTAACGTTTCAAAAAGTTTCAAAAGCACCCCTGTAGTTTGTTAATTACCAAATCCATTTTTCCAGTCTGATTGCGTGAATCTTAATTGTGAATTTGTGCATATTCTTGTATATATGATTTTTGTGAATATTATATCTGTGTACAAATACCAAAATAACAATAGCAATATCAATTCCACATCATCTGGGCTACTGTCCTCAGTGCCACTCACTCATAAACGATTTCAAACGACACCATTTCAATCTCGCTGGGGCTTTAACGACCCGGGGAAACACTATACTATCCACGGAGCATTGGGATAAGCTTTTTTTGACTAATTGACCTTGGTCAATTATATCTGACGGTTTAGACTCAATCAGAAGCATAAAAGGATTATGCATAAAAAGGGGTGTGTTGGGTTAAGTGTGTTTTTACCCATTTTGGGTAGCAAACGGGTTGATTGATTATGTAAATGATTTAGTATGAAATGTAAATGGCTTTGGGTGAGTTTGGTGTGAAAATAAGGTGGTATGGGTTGTTTGTTGTGTGAAAGGGGAAATTTCGGTATGAAACATACCAAATTTCAGTTTTGGGACACCAAATTTCGGTTTCAAATTTCGGTGTGAATAGTGGACAGATTTTGTCGGTTTTTGAAAAATCATATCTTTTAATCCGTAAGGAGCCACGGGTCGTGCCACCCGGCGTTTCGAAGGTAATTGAGTCTAGTTTCATTTAAAAATAGTCTCAAGGTCTGAATGTTTATAGATTTTTGTAAATGGTCAAAAGAGTAACAGCAGGTCAGTTTTAGTTCACGTTTTTTGCGCATAAAAGTTTTTAGTTTTGGTATAAGCGGGCACGGGGTGTTACAGGTCATGGCCCACCAAATCATCCATATAGCTACCATCCTGCAAACAACAATAATATATGCTCATTGGGTACATCGTAAGATGCAATTAATGAATATAAAGTTTCCTGTAAAATCAAAAAATATACTGAGTATTTAGTGAACATTAATTAAATTCTAAAATTACCATGCTTAAATAAAAATGTGAGATTAATTAACTTAAAATTTTCATATATAAACAGCTAAACATGTACCCAGTGGGTAGATATTAGCAAAACCTTATAATACAAAAAAGAAAAAAAAAAATAGTAACTAAGTTCAATAATCACTAATTAAATCAAATGAAATACTCCGTACTAATTAACATAATCAATAACAATCACATCAACAATAATACACAATAATTCATAATAAATAACATGTGATTCTATTTTTTAACGATTACAATGGCACAATAAAATGTAAATAATACTTATAAATATCTCAACTAAACTTCATAAACAACAATAACTTGTAACTAAATCAAAAAACACCACACAAATCCTATATATCTTAAAACACTAATCAACAACTTCAATAACCCTGATACAAACAAAAAGATTATATCATTTTTTTAATACCATAAACAAGATTCTCATAGCAATTGGATCATATTTGTGACGGATCAAGTTGAATAAAATACGAATCGGGCCTCAATAAGATGTGAATGGGAAGATTTCACTTCTCAATCCAATAATTTGAATGTGTTTGTGATGGTTAAATTAGGGAAAAGTTACGGTCTTGTTAGGATGAAAGAGTTTGGATGCGTCTGCGTGATTATTATTATTATTATTATTATTATTATTATTATTATTATTATTATTATTATTATTATTATTGTTTATTTTATTTTATTTATTATTTTTGTTGTAACTGATTGTGTTTGTGACAGGCGGTGGGGAAGTTAAGTGGGTAGGTGAAAAGACTCTAATACATCTTCGTTGTTATCATTTTTGTTCAACTAATTTTTAATTTAAAATCAGATTTAATCAAAATTTCTGAATTCAACCATATATCTCTACTATATCTAAAATTTTAACATTTTTTTCATTAAAATAAAAACTTAAAAAATAGTAAACTTCAATTATTGATATACTTAAGATTAAAAAGGATAATAACATTCATTATTAAATTAATAATTTAAAAATTTTTTAGTTCTTCAACTCTTATCATTTTTCAGTTTTAAGTGTTAGATTTTTTTTTTCTTGTAGTGACTACAGAACTTTTAAGTGTTACATCAAAGGTCACATCTAAATCAAAAATTCGTAAATATAATTATTTGACGCAATAATGATATTGTAATGTAAGAAGAAGTAAAAGTAAAATTAAAAAAGAAACCATAGCTGAACATGAGCACCAAGTACAAAACAAAGAAACAAACGGTGGTTGTTAATGGCGGTTAAGAGGACAGTTAACATCACTTGTCACTTATTTTCATTCTTCACACCTTTAAAACCCTAACCCTAACTCCATCTCTTCACTTCTAATTTCCTTTAAAGGTAAACAATTCACTCTTTTAATCCTACTGATTGTGTTCATCTTATTATAATTTAACTTTCGTTTTCACTGATTACTTGATTTTGTGTGATGATTGCTTAGTGTGAAACTGTTATATAGTTACGCGTAAATCGCACAAAAATGTACTATACTTTAGCTCAATTTTAATTTCAGGTATTCAACTATTATTTTTTTTTTCTCAATTTAACGCATCGAAGTTAAATACCCAACTTGAATGAACTGGAAACTTCGAGAAAACCATGAAAACGTTACACTGCACACAAAATTAAGTTTGATACCTTAGGTTGAGAAAAAAAAAATAATAATTGAGTGCCTTATATACAAATTGGCCTAAAGTGTGATAAAAGTTAAGCTAAATAAAAGGTGTTTGGATTAGCTTATGTCGTGATGAAATGAAATAATGAGACTAGAAGTTGTTCGAGTGTTTGAGAATATTATGGGGGTGTTTGGCTAAACTTATGAATTGGGCTTATGCCTATGTTTTATAAGCGGCTGCTTATTTATGGCTTATATATCATGAGCTCATAAGCCATTGCTAAGGGCATGTTTGGCGCACGAGCTTATCATAGCACGAGCTTATTTTTTTTTAGAAAAATAAGCTACCATTAAAAATAAGTTTCGTTTGGCTGACATAGCTTGAAGGAGCATGTAAAAAAAATAATAAAAAAATAAGCTACCAAATGGAATGCTAGTTGAAGGAGCATGTAGAAAAAAGCTCCAGCAACCAGCTCCAGCAACCCGCTCCAGCAACCTGCTCCAGCTCCTACTAGTGCCAAACATACCCCAAGTAGATGAACAGTAAAAGAGTGTAATTATTAAATATAATATCCGTATATAAGCCCACCCCTCTTCAAATAAGCCACAATGTTTAGGCTTATTAAAGCCCCCTTATATAAGCTCATAAGCCCACTCATATAAGCTTAGCCAAACACTTAGTTTAAACACATACAAGCTAATAAGTTTATAAGCCCATCATATAAGCTTAGCCAAACACCCCCTTTATAGTTAAGGATTTAAGGGGATGTTTGGGTAGGTTTTTTGCATTTTGTAACAGCTGCATAAGGTGTTTAGATAGTGCTTATGTGAAATGACTTATCAAGCTTATTTTGGCGGAAAGTGTGTTTTGAAATATCATAATTAACTTACTGAAATAAAAATTGTCGGGAGGCTTTGAATAAGTATGTCTGGCGAAATTAGCTGGAAAGCTTATATTATAAGGTGGAGAGCTGGAGCTGGAGCTTATATTTATAACCTAGAAGTGGAGTTTATATTAATAAGTTGGAGCCGGAACTTATAGTTGTAAATTGATAGTATAATGGTATATCAAATTAAATTCACATATATTTGAAACTTTGTTCATAGGTATTTAAGTAATTTGGCTAACTATAAGCTCTACTCGATTCTAAAAGCTCATTTCAGTGAGCTTAAGCTTATTGAAGCTTATAGCTCATAAAAGGTTTCATAAGCTTAGCTTATTCTAAAAGCTCAAGCTCTTATAAGCTGGTTGACAGACACACCCTAAGGATATAATGATTAGCAGTTGGCCCTATATTTCGACATTTGTAAGTGCTTATCTACTGTAGCAAAATGCAGCAAGTAGTTTTGAAGAAGTAAAATCCGCAATTTGTTTGTATGTTTAGGGTGATGCCAAAGAGTAAAACTTGAATTGGAGAATTTAGATACGGAGGGCTGTGCGAAACAATTTGCTACTTACGGGTGTTTGGATGCGTGTTTTTGAAACTGAGTATGCGATATTAAATAAACGTAATCATATAATCAGCTGTAAAGTATATTGCATGCAATAGTGGTTGAATGTCTTTTGCGGCGTGAAGTTTTAATAATTAGATAATCAACTGTTAGAGTGTTTAGCAAACTCTGTTTATGCAGGGAATTAATTGATAAAGTACTAAAACGGATTATTCTTATGCATTGCTGTAGTATTCTAAATCTAAATACGAGAACTTAAATGTATAAATACTGAATTGATTACAGTGACTTGAAGTTAGGCTGTACCTGCAGTTGAAGTCTGGTTAAGCCCTTGCTATTGCCATGGAAACTCGTGGAGGTTTTAGCTTCAGTAATATAAGCCAAACCGCGAGGAAGAAGAGAAGTGATCGGCGTCCTCGAAATGACATTCAACCAGAAATTGGGAACTCGTCATTGTCATCTTCTCCACCTTCAAACAATGCTGAAATGGGCCCAAATGTTGGATCTGAATTTAGAACTCAGGAAAGTAGTGATACCCCGATAAGTGATAGTCATAATTCTGGGTCATTGGAAGTAGATTCAGATGCGAAGGGAAGTGATAATGTAGTGAAGAAAGTAAAACTTAAAGTGGGGGGTGTAACCCGTACTTTACATGCAAATCCTTCATCTGATGCTGGTGCCTCAAAACCTCCACAACACTCCGGTAGCAGACGTTTAAAACTGAAACTAATTTCTCAGGTTAGTCAGGCTACTGCTTTTGTATTCATTCGATGTCTGAAATTATATGATTTATCACATATTCTGGTTTTGGGATTCATTTATAATTAGCCTTCAAATTTAGGTACTGACCACATGTGTTATAACTTTCGCCGAGGCTGAATTTCGTGGGTCTAGTTAAATTGTATGCTTTGGTCTAGATTGATAATGTGCTAGTAGGTGTCAGAGTTTATATAATTCTGATATCATATCTTACTGCTATACATCATTTAAAACTTAGCAATCCTACGAATATGATAATTTAATGTCAGTTGTTATGAATTCGGGTTGCATGTCTGTGAATTTGAAAAGTTTTGTTGTTTTTGTATCGCCGCTTCATATCTGTCTTCTTAATTAAGATCCCATGAGGGTGTACTTCCTTTATCTTTTTGAGGAGTGTTTGCTTGAAGGATCAGATTGATTTGAATATTTAGCCCACACTGCAATATGCTTAAGTATGCCAGTTGAATTGAATTAATTTGTGAAAATGTTTGTTTATGATCTTTCATGTCCAATAACTGTTTTGGAGTCTGAAATTTGAACTTTTCTCTGAAAAGACTAATTACCATTTCAGAAACTGAAGTCAACCAGATAAACTCAACTTTTTTAACACATGATATCATACTAGAATTAAAATTTATATTACAGTAAGGCCAACCAAATGATATTAGCCGATTACTTGTTTAACAGCCTAGCCTTGGTATCGTCTTGCACCTTCTCTATTTTAAGTACACGTTAATACCACATGTGTCTTCTAACTTATAAAATCTAAATAGGTAAGGTTGTGAACTGTCAGAGAAATGCTTATCATTTTTATCAGATCTCTCAATTTGTGCCAATTACGTGAAGTCCCCTACTATGACTTCAGTGCATAACAAGTGGTGAATTATATCACACTTAAACTATAAAAGGAATTATTAAGGTGCTACTATACTCTATTTCAATAAGAATGTTTAAAACGAAGTATGTTATAGACATATTTGTATCTCATACTGCAACCAGGGGCAGAGCCATGTTGATAGTAGTGGGGGGCGATGCCCCCAACCAAGTTCTTGCGGATACACGATATATATAGGAAAAAGGGTCAAATTGTTGGGATAAAACTTTAGTGCCCTCGCCTATAAAATATAATTGCCCTCATCGTAACTTAGATAGCTAAACATGAAGAGTAATTTGGAATTTCCGGTGGTTTTTGACGTTTTGTTTTACCGGATGTCATGGAGGAAAGAGGTGAGAAAGTGATAAAGTGAGGGGGTGGGGATTGGGGAAGTGGGGGAGGTGGGTGAGTGGTAAATTAAATATAGTTTGTTTAATATTTGTCTTGGTAGTTAGTAGTTAGTACTACTATAATTTTGGGAATCACTAATCAGGGTTTGCATAATATCTTTAATAGACATAGCCACATAGGTATTTTTATGCTTTAACAGATGTTTTTCTATTGTTTATAGTATTGATATAGTTTTAACTTCAGTTATTCAAAGAACCACGAGTGATTTAATAAGACTTTTACAATCTTAGCCATGTTAAATAGTAAATAATTAGGTACTTTTATTCGATCCTTAAACATAATCACCAGTCAAATTTTATTTTATATACACTTAAATTTATATTTATTGTTAATCGCACGATAGTAGATCATTTTTGTTGCCTTTATATTAAACCGACCCGACCCGACTTAATTACGCTAAAAAATTTGGCATCTTTTGGCATTTTATTTAACCCTTCTTGTTGCTCAATGCCCCCCGTGATCATTTTTTCTGTCTCCGCCAACAGATGGACCTTAGCTTTTTGGTTATGCACAGTAGCTCTTAGATAGTTTCAATTTAACTGGTCATAGTCATGGTTCTTTTCTTCAAAACATAATTACAACCACCTAAGGTATCACAAAGCAATGTACTGATCAAATGCTTCTCCAGAGCATTTTCTTCTTCTACCTGGTGACATTATATGCTGGTGACATCATCTAAGCAAAGTAACAAAGTAAATAATTCAAAGATTTGTCAAAATATTTGAACAGGAGAATCAAAAACAGGAAAATTCCGGTGCTCAAGACATGGGTAGTGGCTTGCGCGGGATCCCATGGAAGGAGTTTTCTAGAAGTGGTTTTTTTGTTGGGAAGGCTGATTCAGTTAATAAGAGTAAGCATGTGCCTAAGAAACGCTTATTAGATGATAATGACGATGATGGTGATGAAGATGATGATGAAGATGACGCTGAGTTGCGTTACCTTGCAAAGATGAGAATGAAACCATTTAGAGGTGATGATGAAGATGAAGGTGGGAGCAGGAAACAACGGAAGATTTCAAGTGTTCTTAAGATGGAGAGAAGGAAAACGCCTAGAACAGGGAGAGAATCTGAACTTACTGACTACACAGGAGAGGACTCTGGTAGAGAAATGACGGTCACCACACGCCGCCAAGCCCTTCAGTCCGGCAGAGACATCACTGATGCCGCAGGAAGTGTAGTTGAGTTCCCCCATGGTTTACCACCTGCACCGCCTAGAAGTAAGTATAAGTATCTTCGTTTTGCCTGCTTGCTAGGCATTCTTTAACACCACCCCAATAAATTTACTGTGTTTAGGTTTCTGTTTTGGAACTGAATTGTTTAAGGGCCAAATAGTCAATTCCCAGATGATTATGGTAATTAAACTTTCTTATTAACTTTTTTAACCTAATTTGAGAAACCTGTATTTATATTTCACAAACAGTCTTTTACTTTCTTCACAAAATGTTCCTTGGTTTTCTTATTTATTAAAATTTAAGTAATCATACTCTGATTAGTACACATTCCAACAGCAGAAGCACTTTCAGTCACTATTTTCAGAAATAATTTTATCACAGCTGATTACTAGTTTGATTATTTAATGTTTACACAATCACTTCCAGAACAAACTTTTCTTAATGAGACATCATCAATGCATCTGTGTTTTGTTTGGTTATAGAGCAAAAAGATAAACTATCTGAAGTAGAGCATCAGCTTAAAAGGGCTGAGGCTGCTCAACGTCGAAGAATACAGGCTGCAAAGGCAGCAAAAGAGTCGGAGGTTTGTCTTTTGCTATAGTATTTTTGTTTACCGTTCACTTATTGTTTCTCCACTGATTATTTGCTAATGTATAATCAGAAATTTCACCATTGTTTTATTTTCTTTGATTCTTTACAGGCTGAGGCTATTAGAAAAATATTGGGTCAGGATTCTAGCAGAAAGAAGCGAGAGAATAAAATGAAGCAGAAGCAAGAGGAGTTGGCGCAGGTTTGCCTAGCATTACCATTTCATGCTCGGGTGTCCTTGCAACTCTTCTATTTTATTTTTAATGTACTTTTACTGGTGTAGGAGAGGAATTTAAATGCTGCCACTCTAACATCAAACACTGTTAGATGGGTAATTCGTCCTACTGGAACGGTTGTGACATTTTCTGAGGATATTGGTTTGCCACACATTCTTGAATCCAGACCTTGCAGGTATTTCCCTTTTATTTTTTCCCATTTGGATGAAACGGAATATTTTAGTTTGGCATAATGTCTTGATCTAATCATGTATGATGTATCTTTGTTCAATGCTCCTTTTTCTTTGGTAAAGGTCCCAGTTTCAACCCATATAATTGGGTTGAATTTTGGTTATATTTCAACTACAGCGAGTGTAACAGGTTAATAAGCAATAAGATTCACTATTAAAGAACTGGTCAAATTGGTTCTCGAGTCAAAAGGGTTGAAACTAGAAACTCATTTGTAGTGTATGCAAATGCAATAAACCTCCTAATTTGCTTTATTTAGAAGTAAACATATTTTAATTGTAATATTTGTGTCCGTATTTAGCACGTTAATTATTACTTAACTTTAGAATAAATGATAAATACAATGTTTGCGGGTTAGCTCTACCCATTTTGACCCTCAATAATATTTCCCATGCCCTGTTTTGATGCATTACCAACCCGTCCATTTTGCCACCACTAATGGCTAAGTTTATTTTCATTTTGCCAGTTACCCTCCTCCACGTGAGAAATGTGCTGGTCCATCTTGTTCAAACCCATTCAAGTACAGAGATTCGAGGTCGAAACGCCCGTTGTGCAGCTTGCAGTGCTACAAGGCGATACAAGAAGAAATGCAGCCCGGAGCTATTTATTGATGTGATGTGGAGCCCGACCTGGTTTTGCCTATTGTTTGAGATTGCTTTGTAATGATAATAACATCAATCTCATGAACGTTTCACTTGTCTAATGCAACCTTCAAAATCATTTAAGAAATGAATGCTGCACTCAGGCATTACTGGTCTGAGAGGCTGAAACCAGTCTATATATTCTGGCGTCGGACGCAGTTGATATATCATTTCTGGATTGTAAATTTCAGCTGTAGGATTGTTGCTAACTATTGCAAAACATATCTTTGTGTCAATGTAGTTGTTCCTAATCCTGCTCATCGTCAGTTATTGTGTTCTTAAGAGGATTTCTAGCTGGCAGGTCGTTAAATGGTCGAAATTTCATGGTGTGTGTATCATCTTTGACCTTTACTATTATGAAGAACCTTATGTTAAATACAGAGACGAGCATGTATATGTTTTGTTTAAAATCATTCTTAACGAGCATCAATAGTTTTTGATCATTAGGGCTGTTTGGATTAGCTTGTTTAGTCAGCTTATGGGCTAACTTGGTCTTGAAAAAAACAAAAAATTCAATAAGCTCGCTTTTTAGAGCTTATAAACACAAGGTTATCGGCTAAGCCAACCGATAAGCAAAAGTTGATATGGCCATAAGCTCAAGTAACTGCCTTTGTCGGCTTTTTCAAACTCAAATAAAGCTAAATAAGCTAACTCATACACCTAAGTTACCAAGAACAAGTAACTCTATGTTGGAATATATGAATAATATAAAACAATAAACATATAAACATCAAAGAGTACGCAGCGGAATAGATCAAATACAAATAATAAATTAACCGAAATATAAATGGATACGTACCTCTTGATTCAAGCAAGAACAAGAACTCATAAACCCTAGGAGAGGGCTTATATGGATCGACTAGGGCTAGTCACAAGGCAAGATCACCGTTAGCAAAAATATGCTAACACTTCGTTCTCACACACACGTACTATAAGCGTTTCAATGGAAATGCTAGATTCGTAGTACACGAAAAGATTAAACTATTGGTCCTATCAATCAATAGATCGATTAGACACAAAGAAGGAGATTAGAGAAGATTAGGTTGCTATGAAACCAAGGGATGAGAAGAATGAATGAGAGGAGGTCTCATTATATACTAATCAAGTAGCTTGGAGCAAAAGCCATCCCAAAACCCTATGGGAGGGGGGCCTTGGCCGGCCATGGGTTTTCAAAGCCCAACCCGAACCAAACTTTCACTCTTATCCACATTTAGTCCTTCATGTTTCGTCCAACGGTCGTTAGTTACCGTTAAGTTTATATTTCGTGTATTTAGTAATTATTCGTCACTAAAACAATAATTATTAATTCATTGAAACTCATACGTAAAGTGTGCAATCCCGAAGTCTCGAGTTCGAATCCGGTCATGATATATTAATTTATTATCCGTCAAACTAACAGCTCCCACTCGGATATAGATTAATGTAACAATGACAATGGTTAGTTTAGCATAACACGCCAATGTCCCCAGAACGATCACGAGTATGGTTTTCCTGGAAAAAACCACTTTTGATGATTCATCATCATACTTATCCTTTTGATTCTAATACTATGTTAATTTGGATATGGATTGAAGTCATTCCACAATTAACTAGTGTTTCTCGTTATTTATGATTAAGCAAGATTACCAACTCTTCTGAACGTATTCCAGATAGACCTTGGGCATGGCCATGCAAACATCTTGTTAATCCTACGAGCGGCCAAACAGTATTAAACTTCAAAACAAATTTGAAGGAACCAAATCCTGTATTGACTACAAGCATAACCTATGAACTTCGCATCACCTCTGAAAATAATCCTTATAACTACCAGTTACGGATAGCGTTAGATTATCTCACAGAAAATGAGCTACATCCACAGTAGTTACCTAGTATCTCAAGTCTGAGGATAAATATTCATGATTTACTCTAATGACAACATCCATAAGTACAATCATGTAATTGGGATTTTGTCCTATATCCAATTTATCCAGTATTGAATATCATGTGAATTTGGCGTGTCCACGCATCAATATATTTATATATATTATACCAAATCTCACATTTGTCTTAGTTCAATGATACTCCCATATCATTAATTGACAACGGACAATTTAGAATAACTTAAGTTATTCATGGATTAAACATGCAAATATAGGATACAATATTTATGAATAGAAATAAACATAACACAATACTTCATTTCATTCGAATAATTATTGTTTACAATCCTTTATCCAAATATTAAATAGATCAATGCATGAAAATTCTCGTTAATGAATTTTGTCTCAAGTAATACCAATCATACTTGTTGACAATTATGCCTCAAGTAATCATACTTGTTGACAAGGCATTATTCAACTAACTTTAATCTATCGGAATTTTGAGAATACTTATTTCAATAATGAAATTCTTGTATATGTGCATTCAAATAATTTGATATAACCACATAATACATCATAAAATGTGTATGACATCCTCAACATACAATTTATGATAATTAAACTTCCAAACCTTTAAAGTTTAAAGTATTCTTATTCTTTAACGTATAATGCAACTATGCTTTTCGTTAAGCATAACTAGTACACATGGCTATTAATAAGGATGAAATCCTTCCATGACTAGTATTGAGTGTCATCTCAATTTTTATATTAGCATCATTGTATGCAAACAACAATATGCTCTTTTCCGTAAACTTCAATGTGTAATGTTTTATTCCTTCCAAACTATCAAGTTTGTTGGCTATGACAATTTTACAAATTGTTCATTTATAGAATCTAGAAATTGTTCCAGGCTGAGGATGTGATTCTATATCCAAATATATTCCTTTAGAATATTCATTACACAACTTATCTAATATCTTTCATTAGATATCAATGTTGTCAAATCATCTTTTATCAAAGCAT
The DNA here is from genome assembly GCA_030686995.1 of Artemisia argyi. Lineage (NCBI taxonomy): Eukaryota > Viridiplantae > Streptophyta > Magnoliopsida > Asterales > Asteraceae > Artemisia > Artemisia argyi. The sequence goes on along the minus strand of JARVZY010002338.1, from coordinate 784,869 downwards.
GATATGTAACAACCCGATATTTTCCACGTCTACGTTTATTTTTCCAACTTTGGAAATTCACTATTCATCAATTACTATTCATCAAAACACTATTCATCATTTTACTATTCATCGTTTTTTATGTCCGTTTGATATTCTGAGAAACATTTGAAAATTTTACTATTCACAGAACACTATTCATTCCGGAAGAAATTCCACTATTCACGTGCATTATCAGTAAGGACCTCTCATACGGACTAGAATAGTCTGCATATCATCATAATGTCATTTACATGCTATACCACTCTTAGGATTCTCAAATTAATATATTTAGTATATTTAACGTTTTACGTATAAGTATTTATAATTAAACGTTAACACCCGGTTTATACACGACGAATATATCTAAATATTCCCACGATGGTCCCGACATATTTTTATATCCATTTTAATATCATAAAAGTTATAACATTCAGTTACCCAGTATTTTGGAAATTTATTTTATTTATAACGTACGCGTATGAATATAACGACGGTCTTCGTGAAAACTAAACAATAATCACCCGATCACTCAGTAAATGTACCCAACATATTTTTAATATGTTTTTATCATTATTATAACTTTATTTTGTCCCGGTTAACTTCGTGAACGTTTATTACTATTAAACCCGGTACCCGATCGTAACTAAAAACACAAAATAGCACATATTTCATACAAGATTTCTAAATAACTACCAAGTACCTCTACCCCCCCCCCCCCCCCCCTTCTACCCTTTGAAAATCAGCCAAGCACACCCTTATATATATATTAGTTTATTTTCCTTAACCTAGAGCTTTAATGAGCAAGTATAATACAATATAATCTACTAAATATCTAAAAACTTCATTTAACCAAAACTCTTATCCATTTTAGATCAAAAGCTCATCTCATCTCCTTCCTCCCTTGCAAACCCACGACCTCACCACCATACTTAGATCAAGTGAAGGTTTTTCAAAAGTTATAACATCAAACTTGTTCATTATACTAGCCTAATCAAGAATCAATCAAGAAAAACACAAGAACAACAAGCATAATCATCATCTAATCATCTCATTTTTCAAGTAAGTTATCAACATTATTTTTTCATGAATCATCTTATATTTACTTGTATTACATGATTTCCATGCTAAAAACCATGTACAACTAGCTATACCACCATTTATTTTGTCTAAAATGGAACATACAAACCCTAACTTTTTATTTATGAATCCCCTTGCTATAATAACTTGGTTAGGATCCCATGGCACCCTAAGAAGGTGTATGGTAGGATTAGATTAGTTATGTGGTGATTACAAGAGGTTTGGTGATGTTAGAAATTAGTTATAAACCTTGAAAACTTGATTTGGAGCATGTTTTAGACATGCTGTCCCGTTTTGTAAAAACCTGGAAAATCAGTAAACACCAAGGGAACTTTGGCAAAATTTTTAGAAAATACTTTCAAAAACGAATCCGTAGGCGAAAGAACGGATTAAAAAGAGTTAATAATTTTGCAAGATTGTTGACGAAAAGTATTTTCTGGAAAAATAGTTGCTGTTGGACGTTTTTCGTCGGTCAAAAAGAGACTTTAGACGTAACCCGGAGGAGCCGAGCTTTCCAAAATATATTACTACATACTAAGACGTAACCGTGGACATAAAGAACAAGTAAAACGGACAAGTAACGACAAAGATATTCACGTTTGAATATCGGCTAAAACCATTTCTATTTGACAGCTTTTAATAAAAATGGACACAAAAACTACGAAGTACTTTTATAAGCTAGAAATAATATTATGTACCAAGCTTTATAACTAATGAAGTATTAGTTATTACAAGTATATTTTCATCATTTCAAGGCGATATTTCAAGGATTACAACCCGAGGATTTCAACACTAACATGGAAACATACGATATATATATATATATATAAGTATATATATATTACAACTAGCTTATTATATTTTCTAATAGCAATATTTTTCCAAATTCTTGGATTATATATTTTGATAACACAAGTGTTTTTACAAAGAGTAGAGTGGTATAGGGAACATGTGCATGTACATTCCTTTCTTCATTTCATGATCTAAAGTAGATCATATCATTCATTTAGGTTGCGGATAGAGTGCGCGCCTTACTTTAGTTCATACCTTTTTGTTATCATATCGCTTATATCAGGTGAGTATTCACGAACCCCTTTTTCTAACTATTTTAATCGTTTTGGGGTGGATGCATGAATTATACTTGAACTACCTTGATTGTTATTTATTGAACTCTTTTGACCTAAACTCTTGAACTTTATTGCGAACGTATGACTTGTTTTGAACTTAATGAACCGTATGTGCTATGACCTAAAGTCTCACCTTATTGGTGGAGCGTTCTTAACCTAAAGTCTCGCCTTATTGGTGGAGCGTGCTAAGTCTCCCATGTTTGGAGCGTTCTTAATTGTATATAATAGTTGTATGATGTACTGTTCGTACATTCGCATTGTTCGACGCCTATTAGTAGTATGGATAGCGCTATTAGAGGTCGGCCAACCTCTCGTCCACTATGTTACGGGACGCATATTATTTAATTAGGGGCTTTGCATGGCATACATTATTATATATGTGGTGCTTATAATGTGACTTATTATGATCGCGGGTGCTTGACTACAAGACATAATATTTGACAACGCCTTTGGCTTGTGAACTTTCTCTAATGGTTTCTCATATTAAATAAAACGTTTATACTCACCAACTATTTTTATAGTTGACCGTTTTCTCTCATGCATTTCAGGTGATCGTCAGTAAGCTTGTCAGCAAGGTCTTGCATAATGAAGTTTTCACATGTCACTCCTTTTCATTATGTATTAAAATACCATCTTTTGGGAATCAAACTTATGTCTTTTATTTGCCAAAGTCGGCAATAACAACGTTGTAATGTTATATTTTTCCTTAATGTAAATTATGGTATTGTCTTATTTCTCTTTGGTGATGTATATCGATTTCGTTACACCTCGTGTTTCCGCCTTCGGCGAGGGTGTGACAGATTGGTATCAGAGCCAGAGGTTATAGAGAATGCCGATTTTTCTAAAATAAAAATCGCAACTATAACCAAAGTAACATTTTTCTTAAATACCAAAAATGATACGAGTCGACTAGTCTTAGCATTGCATTATTAATCCTCAAGTATGCATAGCCTGATCACCTATGTATAATTCAGGAAGAATCATGCGATGAAGGGAGTAGTAGTCAAAGATCATGTTTGGTCGGGTCTAGAGAGTCTGGTCACCTGAAGTTGCATTGGTCGGGTGGGTATGCATAACCTGTTTATATGTTTCAGTTTCTGTTACCGTACCTTATATATGCCTTCATGTATATACTTTCTCCTTGCTACCTTATGCCCCATTAGATTAAGCATGCCTTTGTTTCCATCATTTTTGCGATCTCCATGTCACGACTGTTATTGTACCGTACATCCTCCGTCATCATTCATGTGTCGCTCACTCAACCAACTATTTTTTGTCTATCGCAGAGACATGGCCGCAATAAACCCTCCGAATGACACTGCTGCTGGATTAGCAGACCTCCTCACTCAGATTGTTGCGCACATTGATGCTGGACGGACTAATAATGGAGCAGGTGCCTCGAACAGCGGTCAGGGATGCAACTATAAGACTTTCATGACGTGCAAACCAATGGAATTTTATGGCACTGAGGGTGCCATTGGACTGCTATCATGGTTTGAGAATGTTGAGTCGAAACTCAGCATCACTAAATGTGCTGAAGGAGATAAGGTTGAGTTCTCTGCGGGTCTGCTTCAAGGTCGAGCATTGACTTGGTGGAACAACCAGCTACAGACTCAAGGAAGAGAGGCTGCAAATGGATTATCTTGGAAAGCATTTAAGAAACTACTAACTGACGAGTACTGCAGAAAAGATGAAGTGGAGAAGCTGGAAGTGGAATTTTGGAACCACTTGATGGTAGGAGTAGAAGTTGACAAGTACACGGCCCGTTTCCATGAGCTAACTAAGATGGTTCCTCATATGGTCTCCACTGTGGAGAAGCTGATTGATCGATATGTTTGGGGGTTGATTCCTGAAATCAGGAGGGATGTCACTTCATCAAACCCAACCACTCTGCAAGCTGCTGTGGGCATGGCATACCGCTTGACAAATGATGTGATCAGGTCTGGTGGACTAACGAAAGGAAACGATGGAGGACGAAAGAGACAGGAAGATCAGCAAAGAAGTCGTGATCAAGACCAACAGGACAAGAGACAACGAGTAATGGGAAACTACGGAGCAACAACTCAAGGGCCCAGAAGATATGCCGGTCCACATCCTATGTGCACTCGATGTAACTACCACCACTCAGGAGACTGCCCAAGATGCACCAAATGCGGACAGTCGGGCCACTTCATGCGAAATTGCTCAAACAGGACTTTGAACCAAGGACCAAGGCCAGCATGTTATGAATGTGGAAGCTTGGATCATCTCAGGAATACCTGTCCAAAGTTGAAAAGAACTCCTAACCAAGGACAGAATCGTCCGAATCTGGCGTTGGCAGTTGAAGGCCCTCAAGATCAGAATATTGAAATTCCCCCTGCACGTGGCCGAGCTTACTTCCTAGGGAATCATTTAACCCCACAGAATCAGGACAACATGCCGGGTACATTCTTTTGAACAACCTCCTTACTTCTTAATATTGAGTGCATAACTTATTTTTATTTCTTACCAAGTTCACGACATTGATATAATCCGAGACCTAGCGTTTTCGACCTTAGTTGCTTCATCAAATTTAACAGCGAGCACATACACCTATAGAATGGATGAATTGAATCTCGAGGACGAGATTCCTTTTAAGGTTGGTAGAATGTAACAACCCGATATTTTCCACGTCTACGTTTATTTTTCCAACTTTGGAAATTCACTATTCATCGATTACTATTCATCAAAACACTATTCATCATTTTACTATTCATCATTTTTTATGTCCGTTTGATATTCTGAGAAACATTTGAAAATTTTACTATTCACAGAACACTATTCATTCCGGAAGAAATTCCACTATTCACGTGCATTATCAGTAAGGACCTCTCATACGGACTAGAATAGTCTGCATATCATCATAATGTCACTTACATGCTATACCACTCTTAGGATTCTCAAATTAATATATTTAGTATATTTAACGTTTTACGTATAAGTATTTATAATTAAACGTTAACACCCGGTTTATACACGACGAATATATCTAAATATTCCCACGATGGTCCCGACATATTTTTATATCCATTTTAATATCATAAAAGTTATAACATTCAGTTACCCAGTATTTTGGAAATTTATTTTATTTATAACGTACGCGTATGAATATAACGACGGTCTTCGTGAAAACTAAACAATAATCACCCGATCACTCAGTAAATGTACCCAACATATTTTTAATATGTTTTTATCATTATTATAACTTTATTTTGTCCCGGTTAACTTCGTGAACGTTTATTACTATTAAACCCGGTACCCGATCGTAACTAAAAACACAAAATAGCACATATTTCATACAAGATTTCTAAATAACTACCAAGTACCTCTACCCCCCCCCCCCCCCCCCTTCTACCCTTTGAAAATCAGCCAAGCACACCCTTATATATATATTAGTTTATTTTCCTTAACCTAGAGCTTTAATGAGCAAGTATAATACAATATAATCTACTAAATATCTAAAAACTTCATTTAACCAAAACTCTTATCCATTTTAGATCAAAAGCTCATCTCATCTCCTTCCTCCCTTGCAAACCCACGACCTCACCACCATACTTAGATCAAGTGAAGGTTTTTCAAAAGTTATAACATCAAACTTGTTCATTATACTAGCCTAATCAAGAATCAATCAAGAAAAACACAAGAACAACAAGCATAATCATCATCTAATCATCTCATTTTTCAAGTAAGTTATCAACATTATTTTTTCATGAATCATCTTATATTTACTTGTATTACATGATTTCCATGCTAAAAACCATGTACAACTAGCTATACCACCATTTATTTTGTCTAAAATGAAACATACAAACCCTAACTTTTTATTTATGAATCCCCTTGCTATAATAACTTGGTTAGGATCCCATGGCACCCTAAGAAGGTGTATGGTAGGATTAGATTAGTTATGTGGTGATTACAAGAGGTTTGGTGATGTTAGAAATTAGTTATAAACCTTGAAAACTTGATTTGGAGCATGTTTTAGACATGCTGTCCCGTTTGTAAAAACCTGGAAAATCAGTAAACACCAAGGGAACTTTGGCAAAATTTTTAGAAAATACTTTCAAAAACGAATCCGTAGGCGAAAGAACGGATTAAAAAGAGTTAATAATTTTGCAAGATTGTTGACGAAAAGTATTTTCTGGAAAAATAGTTGCTGTTGGACGTTTTTCGTCGGTCAAAAAGAGACTTTAGACGTAACCCGGAGGAGCCGAGCTTTCCAAAATATATTACTACATACTAAGACGTAACCGTGGACATAAAGAACAAGTAAAACGGACAAGTAACGACAAAGATATTCACGTTTGAATATCGGCTAAAACCATTTCTATTTGACAGCTTTTAATAAAAATGGACACAAAAACTACGAAGTACTTTTATAAGCTAGAAATAATATTATGTACCAAGCTTTATAACTAATGAAGTATTAGTTATTACAAGTATATTTTCATCATTTCAAGGCGATATTTCAAGGATTACAACCCGAGGATTTCAACACTAACATGGAAACATACGATATATATATATATATATATATATAAGTATATATATATTACAACTAGCTTATTATATTTTCTAATAGCAATATTTTTCCAAATTCTTGGATTATATATTTTGATAACACAAGTGTTTTTACAAAGAGTAGAGTGGTATAGGGAACATGTGCATGTACATTCCTTTCTTCATTTCATGATCTAAAGTAGATCATATCATTCATTTAGGTTGCGGATAGAGTGCGCGCCTTACTTTAGTTCATACCTTTTTGTTATCATATCGCTTATATCAGGTGAGTATTCACGAACCCCTTTTTCTAACTATTTTAATCGTTTTGGGGTGGATGCATGAATTATACTTGAACTACCTTGATTGTTATTTATTGAACTCTTTTGACCTAAACTCTTGAACTTTATTGCGAACGTATGACTTGTTTTGAACTTAATGAACCGTATGTGCTATGACCTAAAGTCTCACCTTATTGGTGGAGCGTTCTTAACCTAAAGTCTCGCCTTATTGGTGGAGCGTGCTAAGTCTCCCATGTTTGGAGCGTTCTTAATTGTATATAATAGTTGTATGATGTACTGTTCGTACATTCGCATTGTTCGACGCCTATTAGTAGTATGGATAGCGCTATTAGAGGTCGGCCAACCTCTCGTCCACTATGTTACGGGACGCATATTATTTAATTAGGGGCTTTGCATGACATACATTATTATATATGTGGTGCTTATAATGTGACTTATTATGACCGCGGGTACTTGACTACAAGACATAATATTTGACAACGCCTTTGGCTTGTGAACTTTCTCTAATGGTTTCTCATATTAAATAAAACGTTTATACTCACCAACTATTTTTATAGTTGACCGTTTTCTCTCATGCATTTCAGGTGATCGTCAGTAAGCTTGTCAGCAAGGTCTTGCATAATGAAGTTTTCACATGTCACTCCTTTTCATTATGTATTAAAATACCATCTTTTGGGAATCAAACTTATGTCTTTTATTTGCCAAAGTCGGCAATAACAACGTTGTAATGTTATATTTTTCCTTAATGTAAATTATGGTATTGTCTTATTTCTCTTTGGTGATGTATATCGATTTCGTTACACCTCGTGTTTCTGCCTTCGGCGAGGGTGTGACATGATATAACAACAACATGATGTACATGAAAAATTCTCGTGTCCAACTTAATTTCATTCATGTACTACATATCCATTTAAACTTTCTAAATGATATATCATGTTCTATTAGATTCATTTACCGCACATGTTTACATCAATAAACATATATTCAAGGTTGTACTTATTAAATCTTTCAAGTAAAGTTTCATTCCAAGTTATGACTTACCATTTAACTTATATAGAATGTTACTTCCTATATGTTATACAACATATATGATTTAAATAAGTAAACATAATACTCCCACTAGCTTTCAGAATTACTTAGGAGTTATCTTATTTTAAATTATAAATCAAAACATAGATTTAATATTTAAACATAAGATTTATCTCCTTGATGCATGCATCTATCCATACTTGGATTCTTGCATTTTGTATACTTTCAAAGATTAAATGAATTCATAAAACTCTTAATTACTCATCGTCCTCGCTTAAGCAATTATATAAGAAAGAGGTTTTATAATACATTGTCAAATTTCATATTCATAAAAATGAATATGATAACTACCATCTTTGTATTTTAATGTGCTTAGGAAAGAGTATTCAATCATAGTTAATTACTTAAGTATGATTAATAATCTTGTCATAAGACATACATTAAAATATGTATACAATTTTGTCCATATGATTCTTTATGCAAAGATTTAAACCTCTAGGGTTTTTCTTCTCTTGCAGAAACTCATCTTCATTAAGATAAACCAAGTTTTCAAAGTTGATTTATCTTTATGGACAACATCTTAACATTCATAGTATGAGCAATTTACCATAATTAGTAAATGCGTCATTATGATTAACATGCTTACTTTGATCATGTAATTCATAATTCTCAGCATATTAATTAACTATCTGAGACATCCCTACGGATCTATGAATGAGAGTTTCATCATGTTGAGATTTAACCTTTACATTTCAAACCTCATCATGATTTTCACTAGTGTGGTTTTAGAAGATTATATATTTTGTAATTTTGATCTTTCAAGATCTAAACAAAACTCCCACTTGCCTTTTGTATTTTATAAATACTTTAGCAAGATGAGCAACACTAAATCGTTCTCATTTGGGATATTACAAAATATTTTACAGTTCCTGACTCTTGTTTGTTAAAACTACTTATTAACAAAATCAGAACTTCATTTTAAGACTTTAGTGTGATTCATCACATTCCATAATGTCTTATTTAATCTTCTAGGTTGGAGTCTTATTGAGTATATTCAATTCATACTCAATTTTCTAACCTTGATAACTTTTGGAAGAAAAGAAGTCATACTTATCTTTTAATCAAACAATATAACAAGAGTTTGATTTTTCCTAACTGAACACACCACCAACTTGTGATGTTTCATTAGAATTAATATATTGTGAGACAAACTAACAATATGTAAGATAAACTTATTCCCTTTGGCTTACCTATTTACCAACTAAGTCAACTTAATGGTACAATAGAATTTCCAAGCCAATTGCATGCTATATAACATAAGTACCTTTTGAACAAGTTACTTCATGTTCATGTCTTAAGAAGACATAAACTGTTATATTCCCACTTTACGTTGTACATCATTGATCAACTCAATGATTTCTTGTTTGAAACATAACAAGTTTAACGTCTTACTTTATTATAAGTCTTGTAATAGTTAAAAGACTTCATGTTTATAAGAAGATATAAACATAAATAACTAAAGTATTTGTGAACACCACCACTTGGTTTCAATAGTAATTTCAAGTTAATTTACTACTTCATTTGCTTATGTCATTTTATGAATTATCCAATTTAAGAAACTGCAAACTCACATAATTCCATTACATCAGTTGATCTGCTAGTAATGAAATCATGTAGTTTACCTTTCTATTGCAATCTAGGCAGGTTACACCCTGACGTAAATTGTAAATTCAAGTGTTTCTTTTAATTTGAATATCATAAGACATAAAAGTAGTCTTATAATCATGACACATGTTCTACATAAGATAATCTTACACATTAAATGTATAAGTCCTATTAGAACATTGATCTCTTACCTTGCAATTAAGAGAATCCTATCATCATATTTCTATGTATTATTCCTTTGCACACAATAAACAATTCTCCCACTTGTGCATTTGAACAATATCATGTAGTATATAAACAACACAACATAAGTTTGTTTATGTGATTCAATATGATTTGTGTCATAAGTAGATGTAGGACTACTTTGTCTTATCAGGAAACGCATATGGCTATCCTAAGAACATGAGTGTCTACGATTTGAAAGTAATTATCTTGAAGATAATTTGGGCTACTACACAGAAATTAAGTCTTGTAGCTCCCACTGAATTAGAGAACATAACAATAACTCTATATTCAGTAAACAACACAAAGCTCCCACTGGATTTGACAACATTGTACGTGTTTCATAACCAGTGAAAACAATTTGCTTGTTTTTACTTTCCTACACATTTAGAAAAACCCATATGTAATAATTACTCAGGTTCTAAAATGTGTATTCTACTATGTTTATGATGGATTATCCATCAATGATATTAACTTGAAGAATTTGAGCATGCAGCTTCTTCCTTAATAGGCCTACCATCCCCATAATGGTATGTAGCACCTTTAAAGCACAACAACTAGATAAAATACTAGCTTTGCCTTTTACCAATTTTGCGGTAATTTGTCCAGCTTCTAATAACTCATATTTTCCATTTAACCAAATGCCTTGTTTGTTATAGAAGAATTCATTCACCAAATAAGAGTAATGAAATTTCTATGGAAAATAAGATGTGCTATATCCTTAAATATTAAAGATTGCTATGAGTTATATATTAGAATGTAGACAATTCTAATGTTCCTATCATACCTTTCTCAATCATGAAAAGGAATAGGATTGAGTCTTATTCTTTTCTCATGGAAAATAGACTTAGGATTGAGTCTTATTCTTATGTTCCTATCACACCTTTCTCAATCATGAAAAGGAATAGGATTGAGTCTTATTCTTCTCTCATGAAAAATAGACTTTCTTTCATTTCGGTAAATTATTCTCAATCAAACATTATGTTTGAAAGCAGAATTATATCAATTTACCAATTTAAGACCAAACCACGTTTACGGCTTTAATGTTGCATTAATACGTTAAAAAGAATTACAAAATTCAATTTTAGTATTTTCGATAATTAAATTTTCAAGAAAATTAAATACCCATGGTTCATAATCATATAACCATTTAATTTTCACTGAAAAACTAGGATCCAAATTGACATAAGTTCATCACATCAGTTGATCTGCTAGTGATAACGTTATTCAATAAGGTACGAGACATGTCCCAATTGCCAATATTCAATTGCAATTCCTAAAATCGATGGGATTTACATTAATTGCCAACCGCAGTTGCAATGTAAGCATGTTTTATCCCCATCTTCTTATGCCTTGAGTGATCAGTTCCCACTATCAACTCAATTAAGTTAACCAATTTAAGAAACAACAAACTTACATAATGACACCACACCAGTTGATCTGCTAGTGATGAAATAATGTAATTTGCCCTTCCATTGCAATCTAGTCAGGTTACGCCCTGGCGTAGATCCAATTTCAGGTGTTTCCGTTTCATTGGATGGCATATAACTTAAATTTAAGGGTAGAATTTTGATGTGTGTAATCAAAATATATGTACAAAGATGTCATGCATTCATCTTGTAGCATATGTTTCATGTAAAAAAAATTTTACTCATTAGTTTCTTTACGAGCTTAAATCTCCAAACTTTTGATTGAGGCGTTGAGAAACTTACAACTTTGCCTTAAGTGCTTCGTAGTTATCATTGATGTTAGGTAAAGACTAAAATATGACTCACAGGCGAGCGGTAAGCCAGAATGGAGGCTCACTAAGGCCGCAATTTAATGCGTAGCCATCCTTATACCCACTTTAATAGTTTGTCATAATTAGTTCCACCTTTCAACCACTTAATACAGTCGCGATCAATTAACCAAAGGTCCAAGATTTATTAAGTAAGCTCAAAACAAGATTTCACCATTATTAAGTCTGTTTAATATTTTATTTATTGAAATTACCCTTTGTTACTATCATGTTAAAAACATATAAAACAAAAGTAATAAAATAAAATAAACAAACAACAACAATAATGGTCATGCAAATTAAAATCAATATTAAAACACACTATTGATTTAATACACGATTAATAGGGTCTTCCCTAATATTATAATTAATCAAATTTTAGTAATCTTTATACATAATATTTACTAAACAATTTATCAATTATAATAAAATCGCATAAATAAGCATGAAATCAAACAAATCATAATCCATAACAACACATGCATAGTGTGTCATGAATGCCCATATTGCACATATTATACAAATAATCATGTCAATCAAGGAACGCAACCAAACGGCATATAACAATATCCATACACATAAATTACATGCAACCTAGGGTTTCTACAAGTTTTTATTACATAATTCATCAAACCCTAATTTCCTTTTTTTTTAAAAAAAACTTTCGACATATATATAAATAATTAAATAAATTCGAAATAAAAATAAAAACTAGGGTTTATGAAAAAATAAAAACATAAGAACACCAAGCATGTTATAATCAAACGATTCAATTTTATGTGTTTCGGTAATTCATTATAATGTATTAACGGCTCTTGATGCCACTGTTGGAATATATGAATAATATAAAACAATAAACATATAAACATCAAAGAGTACGCAGCGGAATAGATCAAATACAAATAATAAATTAACCGAAATATAAATGGATACGTACCTCTTGATTCAAGCAAGAACAAGAACTCATAAACCCTAGGAGAGGGCTTATATGGATCGACTAGGGCTAGTCACAAGGCAAGATCACCGTTAGCAAAAGTATGCTAACACTTCGTTCTCACACACACGTACTATAAGCGTTTCAATGGAAATGCTAGATTCGTAGTACACGAAAAGATTAAACTATTGGTCCTATCAATCAATAGATCGATTAGACACAAAGAAGGAGATTAGAGAAGATTAGGTTGCTATGGAACCAAGGGATGAGAAGAATGAATGAGAGGAGGTCTCATTATATACTAATCAAGTAGCTTGGAGCAAAAGCCATCCCAAAACCCTATGGGAGGGGGGCCTTGGCCGGCCATGGGTTTTCAAAGCCCACATTTAGTCCTTCATGTTTCGTCCAACGGTCGTTAGTTACCGTTAAGTTTATATTTCGTGTATTTAGTAATTATTCGTCACTAAAACAATAATTATTAATTCATTGAAACTCATACGTAAAGTGTGCAATCCCGAAGTCTCGAGTTCGAATCCGGTCATGATATATTAATTTATTATCCGTCAAACTAACACTCTAGACGTATATTTTATACTAGTGAAGTAGGATAAATGGGATTACACGCAACTCGCAACTAATTACAAGACTGGCAGACTCCCACTTAGAAATCAACACGTGTATAATTAAAAATATATTATACTTTAAGTTGAGCAACATTGGTCACACGGTTGAGCAAAAGTAGAGTTGTTTAATTTGAATTGTCTGAGCTGATATCAATTTGGTCACACAAAAGTGGGTGGTCGCCTCAGTCGAGCAATCTATTTTATACTCTCTAAATATACATTTTTTTAACATTGATTCGACATCGACAAACGTCAAATTTTTAATGGATGTCACAATTTTTTTGAAGAATAATTTATCATTAACAAAATTAAAAACCGTACATATCACTCCTCGAAAGCGAGGTGAGTTCATAAGGAAAAGAAACATCCCACATAATACATTGATTCGAAGAAAAAACAAATTGAGCTGTCCAATGAGCAACTTTATTGTTAGTTCGATTGACCCATGAGAAGGAAAGATGCATGTTCTTCGACCATGTGCGAATATCTTCTATAAGAGAACCTAAGAACTAAGGCGGGATATCGCACAATTAGGTGGATGGAATTCATTGCCTATTTGGACATTCTCAATTTTAGTTACACTTTTTGTATCTACATCTTACAAAGATAAATTTTTTAAGATAAATTTTTTAGTAAATTAAAATTTCATTAACAAAAAAAATACACTAAAAATTTAGAGAAATGATATGCACAGTCAATTTTTTGATCGGGACACTTTGTTTATGCATTATATTGTTGTACTGCAAATAAACTGTGCTTTAACTACTTGTATATATGAATGTGCCAATCAATACTTAGGGGGTTGGCAATGGGTGCGGGGAGGCACGACACGGGGGGCTTCCCCTGCGGGAACACCGCCACCGATCCCCTGTTACCGCACGGTGGGGGAGATTTGCAGGAAACTTTACCGCACGGAGAGAAGAAAAAAAAAATGAACGTCGGAGCCTTTAATTTAGTGAGTGAAGGGTGAGGGGTGTGATGCCAACAAAAAATGGGTGAGTGAAGAAAAAAGTGGAAAAATGATGTGGCATAAAAAGATTGGTTGTAAGTAGGGCTGAGCATCGGGCGAAAACCGGACCGGACCGACCAAGACCGGACCGGACCGAGGACCGAGAACCGGAAAACCATAGACCGAGACCGGACCGAATATGGTCGGTCCGGTCTCGGTCCGGTCGGTCTTCGGTCGGTCCGGTCCAATTAGGCAAGTTTTTTCGGGTTTTTGGTCGGTCCGGACCGGACCAGACCGGACCGACCGGACCGAGGACCGAATTTGGCAAAAAGCTTAGACCGAGGACCGGACCGAATGTGGTCGGTCCGGTCCGGTCGGTCTCGGTCCGGTCGGTTTTGTCGGTCGGTCCGGTCCATCCGGTCCGTTTGCTCAGCCCTAGTTGTAAGTGAGTGAAAGAATTTAAGGTGAGGGGTGTGTTGGCTACCCCTTAATGTGTGCAAATCACCTCCCAAAATTTAGCCGAATTCCAAAATTTTATAACAAAACTTTCAGTCCATGCTTAACTAATTTCGGATTAAAACGTAAAGCCATTCACAATTCGGATAGCAACCCTATATAGGCCCATTTAAGTCACCCTAATTTCTAGCCTCCAGGAGTTATAAGTATCTAGTTACCCTAATTTTTTTCATTGTTAACCCTACATCACATATCACCAGTCACCATCTTAAGCATTATCATCTTACTGCACCCTTCACACTCCAAAAATCGGAACTGTTCTTTCTGATGTAGTAATAAACAGGTATTAATTTTAACAATTTAATACTCTGTTTATAAGTACTTTTATTTTAAGCAAGTTGTGTTTTTACAAGTATTATTATTCATTTGCATTACTAGTACTTTATTGATTATGTTTAAGGTTTGTGAATTAGAATCAGAAGCTTAGTTTTGGGTAGATAATCTTATCTAGACTTGCATTAACATGTGACTCTCTACTTTAAAAATAATATATTTAAAATTACTAGAATTACTATTAGTTAGCTGAAAATTTGTAATTTATTTTGTCGACTTCTAGTAATAATAAACAGTTTAAACTCACATTTATATAGTCTTAAGAGCATATCGTATTTATAAATTTAAGAGCCACGGCAAAAATACATATAACTATTTAGGTAAATTTACTGATGTGAGATATATTGTAGCTTTTCACGGAGGAAATGAATTCGTATTGAAGATAGAAGACAATGGATGTGGACTATGATTATAGGCCGCTTGATGTTTCTTCCAAGGGCGGCAAGAACTATGGTTATAGGCGACTTAGTTAGGTGTTGTTTCATAATGTCCCTCTTCATACAATCTAAGTAAGCTTCGACTAAAGAAGACACGTTTAGCAACACAAGCTCCCATAAGTATAGCTTGAACTTGGATTGTTAACGACAAAATATAAGGAGCTTTGATTTTGATAATATATGCGTTATTATCGATATCAAGATTTTGATGATAAAGCATGTATTATTAAGAACAATGCTCCTTATATGTTGTCACTAACAATTCAGGTTCATGTGATACTTATGGAACTTTTGTTGCTCAACGTCTCTTCTTTAGTCAAAGCTTACTTAGATTATATTGAGGTTGGGTATTATGAAACAAGGCTTAATAAGACACAAGGGATGCTTAAAGGACTTAAACAAGATATGCTTAAAGGATTCATACTAAGTGTAACACCCCAACCCGGCATGGGTCCTGAGCGCTACAGTATGGTGACATACCAAAGCATACAAAGCATACAACGCAAGCGGAAGACTTATAAACATAATGTTACGAAGGTATTATAAGGGTACAAAAGAAATACTAACTCAATACAAGATGAAATACATATCGAAACAAATCTAACTGGATCAAAATCTAAGTCCAATGCAAATGGGCTTCTATTCATTGGGTAGTCCACTAATGCTCCTATGCACTCTTCACCCAAACCCAGCTTCCAACCTAAACCTGCCGCAGGAAAAGAAATACGGCTGAGCTTAAAAAGCCCAGTGAACAGATATATACAACAAAGCGAATAATCGAAACGTATACAAGCATAAGAAAAGAAATCATAAGCTCTTGCTGAAAAGAATATCATCTGTCAAATGCATAAGAGATCAACGATCAATTGAACCAATATCATAAGTCAAAGAGGAACGAAGCATCATAGAGATATCAACGTAATCATAATCATAAGAGAATAATGAGCACGTAGGAACAAAGGCGTGTCTACCAGAGCCACTCGAATAGACACATGGAAATATAGGAAAGCCACGAGCCGACCTACCAGAGCCACTCGAATAGGTCTCATACATACATACATAATCCATAATCACATATCAAAGGATACGGAGAGGGGAGACCTCTCGGTACCACATGGAGTATCTAGCTCCCAAACGTGAAGGAGTATAGAGCACATACCCAGTTCACCATACATATAACCATATCATAACCATACATAAACATAAGTGCTAGGATGCATCCATACGCCCCCCATACATACATACATAAACATACATGCACCCTGCTCGCAGGACAGGTATACACATATCATAAATGGCCAGGAGTACTCATAATCATAATCATATCATACGAAGTGGGGACGCCGTGGATCAATCACACCTCCACAGAAAGTGTCATGCCATCAGTGCCTCGATGACACGCCCATGGTACCTCCATGAGTAGTTAGAAAACTCGGGCATAAGAAAGGAACGAAGCATACATACATACATAGAATCATAGCAGCATATCCAAATCATAGCGTAGCATAATCATAATCAGAGGAATATCAAATGAATGTGAATCGTATGTCAAGAGGTCATATCAAGGAATCATATCACGAATCATATCAAAGGAATCATAGCAAAGGTCAAGGATCAAAAGTCATGAGAATTCCCTACTGAAAAGGGATGGAATATCTGTACCTTATCACAGCAAGCAAAATATCTCAAAAGCAAACGAAAATTGAAGCTACTCCCTCTTCACGGAACCTATACGAATTAATAATCATGTATTACTTATAAGCTCATTTTAATTAGATCACACATCTTTCTATTTTTGAGACTTTCCATTTTAGTAACTTTCCGTAATTAGTACCATAGGGCAATATTCATTAATTAGCCAAACTTATGATTTACAAGTGATAATAAGTTAAGTTTAATGCTTAATATGATAAATAGCATAGTTTAGGGTCTTATACATCTTTTTAGCAAATATAGGGTTTAATATGAAAATAATCAAAGTTTAGGCTAAAATGTAAATTTTGGATTTTATGATTTATATTGCCATGCTAGGATTCAGAAAGAATAGTATTAAGTATATATTTCTTACGAACTCGAAAACGTGATGCATTCGAACCACGAAACCATACCAAGACCAAACTAAACAAAACCTCATCTCGGTATCACTATGCATGCCGAGACCATTAAACGAAACACCCTTCGGTATACATTTAATTCAGCGAGCAAAATAAATCAAACGAAATACTACTCTCGATGTAGACTTAACGAGAAAAGCTAGGCAAAACTAGCATGGCGAGGCAAATAAAAGGGAGGGTTTAACGAGCAGCCAACAACAACAAACCAACGCCCCTAAATACGATTAGCAACATGCGAAAACCAGGTTCTATACTCACTCGAGTATCACACAAAAACAGCCCACGCAAACCAGTTTTTAACGAGGCAAAAACGCCACGAAACCTTCACATAAAATTATAGTATTTACAAAATAAAACAGCCTAGGTTTTCTAGCTTTCACACGCATCATTAATGATCATTTAAGACCGATTTTCGGGCTTGTATAAGTAGTATATATGGTCGATATAAGGCTGGAAGAAGGACATCTAACAGGCCACAAAACCGACACCAAAACAGCCCACAACATGCGTATAAATTATTATTTCACGTGACCAATATATGTATATTAGCATATTCGAGATAGTATAGTTAGGTTGTATATAAGGTCGACGAAAGGGGCTGAAACAAGTCACCAAAACGGTCTCAAACCTCGACACAAAACAGATCATAAAAGTAAATATGTTTGTGATTTTATGTGGCTTTACTAACGAGAAGCGGTTTATAACCATGTAACATATCATGATACTAGGTCATGAAAATACCTCGACCAGCAGCAGGTTGAATCAAGAATAAAAGCACAAACAGGTATGATTTTAGTGACCCCCAAACAAAGCTTCGAACCCCACACAATACGTTATAGAATCTGAAATCTTCGAACACAAATGTAAACACCACAACAGCCTCCAACAGCTAGTCTTCGACCTTAAACTTTGTAGAGAAAATATTTGGAATTCGTGTAGGATTTTAGTGAGAAGTTGGAGAGTAACTAAGTTAAAAGAGGGTCAAAGCGTGTAGAGATATGATTGATGCGTATTCTATTAGGAAAAATACGTGTATCTTCCAAAATGAAAGATACATAATTAGGTCTTATCCCTACCATCGTGTGTATTGAAACAATAAAAAAAATGTATCTAAAGTGATAAGAACAAAGAAATTTATGGGATTTTTGGAAGAAAATAAAAAAATAAAACGTGTAATAAAAAAAGAGTTGTAGGCAACATATGGAACAATTATAAGA
Source organism: Artemisia argyi (assembly GCA_030686995.1). NCBI lineage: Eukaryota > Viridiplantae > Streptophyta > Magnoliopsida > Asterales > Asteraceae > Artemisia > Artemisia argyi. Next base: position 766,011 of record JARVZY010002338.1, on the reverse strand, counting down.
AGGAAATGTAGTTTTATTGTGTATAAGGAATTAAATTAATCAAATCTTGTATTCATAGGATACTTGTAGTACTAATTTATTTATTTATTTGAACTTATGGTATAATCATAATTTAGTAAAATGTTTAAAAAAATCAAGGTGTTATAATTCTTCCTCTCTAAAAAGAAAATTTCGTCCGCGAAATTGAAGTCACGAAAATCAGACGGAGTTGTAGCAAATTACAAAAGATCGTCACAAATATCCTCACGCCCGGGGAGGTTCTTCCAAAAGGATCTTCACAACGAAATAGTTTCTCATGACTCGATCCTGACACACTTGGATAGCGCCAGGCTCTCCAACAGAACATAAATCATAACTAATCGAATCCAACGAATGCGAAGCAATGCATATCAGATGACAGATGACAGACGATAGATGATAGCTAAAATCCTACAAGGAGGTATACGGATCACATATTCCTACAAGGCAAAAACGGAGATAGTGCTAAACGATAAATCTTCATCAACTCCTACCGAATTCTGAACGAACAAAGGAATTTACCAAAGTCGAATGAGTACAAATCAAATCATCAAAAGTTTCCAGAATCTCATCAAGATATGGGTAACCTATTCACATTGACTTTCCAAATCACAAATCAGGGTATCAAAACGTATCAAGGGCATAACCGAAGAGATAGAATAATTGTACAGATAAGAACGAATCCAAGATCTAACGCGTCGCGAACCAAAGCTTCTTCAAATGTCAAAACGTCAAACTCTTCTGCACTTCTTCTGAAGGTGTGAACCAAAATACGACTCCCTGCCACGATCACTGTTGTGCGCCACGTAGCTTGAATAATCTTCTGCCGAAAAAAAATCTCTACCGATCTTCCAAGCAAGCAGTCCAAGTCAATGCTCCACTGCAACTCCAAGTGTGTTGTCTCTCCTCCTGTGCGTGGAAATCTCCGATGTAATCACCACTGTCTTCATGCCATCCCGTCCAGCTCCTGCTTCGAGACTCTATACATATTAGTACAACTAAAATGAATAGAGTTGATAGAACTGTGTGCTTCACTTCAAACTGCTTCCTTCCGTCTTCTAACATAGCTAAATCTTCTTCCTCTTGGTTAGAACAATTCTCTTTCCAGCTCTTCCAAATTCTTCTCTCGTTCTTTATCCCACAAAAGTTACTCTTCGAAAACATCACTTAGAGCTTCTTTTGACGTAGAAATGTCAACACCGAAATTGAATGTGACCCTCGTGTTTCTCTTTTGTCTTTGAATACACTAATGTCATACTATGACAATTTATCCAAATATTCATAAAAGACACGATTCAGTTCCCGAAATCAATCCACAACTTTATACTATCATCATTCTTATCCTCGAATCAAACAGAAACACAACAAGGATACACGGCGAACATTTTAAGCAACCCGAATAACTCTCGAGGCAAGTTTCATCAAACGAAGTATCTTCACAATCGCGAGAGATTAACGTACGAGTTTTCAAAACAAAGGTGATCATAAATGATTATCAGGTTAGGAAACCATGAAACAGAATTTTGAGTTTCTCAAATTGCCAAAGATGACAAATATCGTATGATTGTTGTTAGCATCACATTGCTCAGTCAACAAATCCATATCCAGAATAATATCGAATCAAACATTCCCAAAGGAAACAGATCAGCAGAACGAAACGCATCTTCAAATATCTTCAAAACACATCGAAAACTTTGGATACTCGTGATGGAAAATCACAAGATTTCTCATAATGATATAATAGGTAGGATCAAAACCAATAATGAAGAAGGAACCTTAATATGCCTAACAAAGCAAGGAGAACCAAAGAATGTGTTGGACAAATCAAATTCGTACATATACGAATTCTCAAAACGAACGAAAAGGCATCTAAACAAATGACAAACGTATCAAGAATCGAAGTTCAAAAGAATGTGATAACTTCAGAAAATGAACCTGTAAGTCATAACTACGAAGACTCAAAGCATTCTAAACTTATGTTGCGGGTTCTGATAAATCTTCAAAATCTCCGAAAAGAGTGATCTTATAAAGGCTTAACTAAAAGCAGAGGCAGAAATCAGAGTGATGTGGAAGAAAAATAACTAACTAACATCTTATCATATAATCTACCCAATCCTCACCGGTCACAACTAAAGTTCCTAAGGGGAGAAACCTAAAGAAAATCCTTCAAAGGTCGTTCCATAAGCTCCTATAGTGCAAACCTAAAGGTCCAAATCTTCACAGGCCATAACTTATGTACTACAAGTCGAAACCTAAAGCTCTGATACCATAATTGTAACACCCCAACCCGGCATGGGTCCTGAGCGCTACAGTATGGTGACATACCAAAGCATACAAAGCATACAACGCAAGCGGAAGACTTATAAACATAATGTTACGAAGGTATTATAAGGGTACAAAAGAAATACTAACTCAATACAAGATGAAATACATATCGAAACAAATCTAACTGGATCAAAATCTAAGTCCAATGCAAATGGGCTTCTATTCATTGGGTAGTCCACTAATGCTCCTATGCACTCTTCACCCAAACCCAGCTTCCAACCTAAACCTGCCGCAGGAAAAGAAATACGGCTGAGCTTAAAAAGCCCAGTGAACAGATATATACAACAAAGCGAATAATCGAAACGTATACAAGCATAAGAAAAGAAATCATAAGCTCTTGCTGAAAAGAATATCATCTGTCAAATGCATAAGAGATCAACGATCAATTGAACCAATATCATAAGTCAAAGAGGAACGAAGCATCATAGAGATATCAACGTAATCATAATCATAAGAGAATAATGAGCACGTAGGAACAAAGGCGTGTCTACCAGAGCCACTCGAATAGACACATGGAAATATAGGAAAGCCACGAGCCGACCTACCAGAGCCACTCGAATAGGTCTCATACATACATACATAATCCATAATCACATATCAAAGGATACGGAGAGGGGAGACCTCTCGGTACCACATGGAGTATCTAGCTCCCAAACGTGAAGGAGTATAGAGCACATACCCAGTTCACCATACATATAACCATATCATAACCATACATAAACATAAGTGCTAGGATGCATCCATACGCCCCCCATACATACATACATAAACATACATGCACCCTGCTCGCAGGACAGGTATACACATATCATAAATGGCCAGGAGTACTCATAATCATAATCATATCATACGAAGTGGGGACGCCGTGAATCAATCACACCTCCACAGAAAGTGTCATGCCATCAGTGCCTCGATGACACGCCCATGGTACCTCCATGAGTAGTTAGAAAACTCGGGCATAAGAAAGGAACGAAGCATACATACATACATAGAATCATAGCAGCATATCCAAATCATAGCGTAGCATAATCATAATCAGAGGAATATCAAATGAATGTGAATCGTATGTCAAGAGGTCATATCAAGGAATCATATCACGAATCATATCAAAGGAATCATAGCAAAGGTCAAGGATCAAAAGTCATGAGAATTCCCTACTGAAAAGGGATGGAATATCTGTACCTTATCACAGCAAGCAAAATATCTCAAAAGCAAACGAAAATTGAAGCTACTCCCTCTTCACGGAACCTATACGAATTAATAATCATGTATTACTTATAAGCTCATTTTAATTAGATCACACATCTTTCTATTTTTGAGACTTTCCATTTTAGTAACTTTCCGTAATTAGTACCATAGGGCAATATTCATTAATTAGCCAAACTTATGATTTACAAGTGATAATAAGTTAAGTTTAATGCTTAATATGATAAATAGCATAGTTTAGGGTCTTATACATCTTTTTAGCAAATATAGGGTTTAATATGAAAATAATCAAAGTTTAGGCTAAAATGTAAATTTTGGATTTTATGATTTATATTGCCATGCTAGGATTCAGAAAGAATAGTATTACGTATATATTTCTTACGAACTCGAAAACGTGATGCATTCGAACCACGAAACCATACCAAGACCAAACTAAACAAAACCTCATCTCGGTATCACTATGCATGCCGAGACCATTAAACGAAACACCCTTCGGTATACATTTAATTCAGCGAGCAAAATAAATCAAACGAAATACTACTCTCGATGTAGACTTAACGAGAAAAGCTAGGCAAAACTAGCATGGCGAGGCAAATAAAAGGGAGGGTTTAACGAGCAGCCAACAACAACAAACCAACGCCCCTAAATACGATTAGCAACATGCGAAAACCAGGTTCTATACTCACTCGAGTATCACACAAAAACAGCCCACGCAAACCAGTTTTTAACGAGGCAAAAACGCCACGAAACCTTCACATAAAATTATAGTATTTACAAAATAAAACAGCCTAGGTTTTCTAGCTTTCACACGCATCATTAATGATCATTTAAGACCGATTTTCGGGCTTGTATAAGTAGTATATATGGTCGATATAAGGCTGGAAGAAGGACATCTAACAGGCCACAAAACCGACACCAAAACAGCCCACAACATGCGTATAAATTATTATTTCACGTGACCAATATATGTATATTAGCATATTCGAGATAGTATAGTTAGGTTGTATATAAGGTCGACGAAAGGGGCTGAAACAAGTCACCAAAACGGTCTCAAACCTCGACACAAAACAGATCATAAAAGTAAATATGTTTGTGATTTTATGTGGCTTTACTAACGAGAAGCGGTTTATAACCATGTAACATATCATGATACTAGGTCATGAAAATACCTCGACCAGCAGCAGGTTGAATCAAGAATAAAAGCACAAACAGGTATGATTTTAGTGACCCCCAAACAAAGCTTCGAACCCCACACAATACGTTATAGAATCTGAAATCTTCGAACACAAATGTAAACACCACAACAGCCTCCAACAGCTAGTCTTCGACCTTAAACTTTGTAGAGAAAATATTTGGAATTCGTGTAGGATTTTAGTGAGAAGTTGGAGAGTAACTAAGTTAAAAGAGGGTCAAAGCGTGTAGAGATATGATTGATGCGTATTCTATTAGGAAAAATACGTGTATCTTCCAAAATGAAAGATACATAATTAGGTCTTATCCCTACCATCGTGTGTATTGAAACAATAAAAAAAATGTATCTAAAGTGATAAGAACAAAGAAATTTATGGGATTTTTGGAAGAAAATAAAAAAATAAAACGTGTAATAAAAAAAGAGTTGTAGGCAACATATGGAACAATTATAAGAAGGAAATGTAGTTTTATTGTGTATAAGGAATTAAATTAATCAAATCTTGTATTCATAGGATACTTGTAGTACTAATTTATTTATTTATTTGAACTTATGGTATAATCATAATTTAGTAAAATGTTTAAAAAAATCAAGGTGTTATACTAAGCCTTCGCCATGTCAATGTGCTTACAATTGGAGATGCGTTTTAAGGTGAAATTCTTCTTTTTTACAGTTTGTGATTTCGTGAGTTTTATGAGCATTTGTGCTACTTTTTGTATATTTTTAAATAAATATATTACTCCGTACTAGCTTACTTGTTTGAAGTCAAAGGTTTGTACTTGTGCGATCTTTTGATGTTATTAGGTGCTTTCATAATTGCTTGGTTGCAAGTTATATCTTCTGTTCTTTTTCTAATTACTATTTATTTTGTTGGTAGGTTGAGGTTTGATCTCGTTTGGAACCTGAAGGTTTCAGTTTTCCACATACCAGAAGTATCTTGATATTCTTTCATCTGTACTCTTCTAGTGTATATCCCTTTGAAGGACAGGCACTTGGTTGATGATGCATTGGTGCTATAAATGAAGAGTTTCGGAGTGGCACTTGAATTCGTGTTTAGACTAGACATGGTTACTGCATTCCAGTTGTATCCCACCTATAAAATACAACTTTGTTTTCCCAAGTGAACTTGGTTTGCTAATTTTCAGTTTTGGCTAGTTAAAAATCTTCTTGAATCATTAGCCATTTAACAAAAGCTGCTAAATTTCAAGTCCATGATCATTCAATATAAATTATATCAAGGCTGCCCTTGCTTGGCAAGCGCATTTGGTTGATCAGTTGGGCTCATTGTCACCCTTTTATGATTCTTGTTTATCACTTTGTCATTTACTCGTTTGAACCTGATTAGGCTCGGATGCAGTTATACTTGGTAAAATTGAGTTCTATCTATATTCTATAAGCTCAAACAAACAAACAAACACTCCTGTTTTACCTAGGGGGTTCATGGGTCAGGTAATAAACCGAATAAACCGAAAATCGAACCGAACTGAACCCAAAAAAAAAGCGAACCGAACATATAACCGAACCGAACTTGTTAAAACCGAACCGAACTGAATTAAAAATTCGGTTTTCGGTTTGGATATGGGTTTTGCTATCTGAACCGAAAACTGAATTTATATAAATATATATATTTTTTTATATATTTATATTATTTTATATATAAAAAATATCCATTAAAATTTTATACTAATATAAAAAATACTTTTTTATGCTTGAAATATTGTTTTTTTCAAAAATATATATAATTAAATTTTAAAAAAATATAAATAGTGTAATTCAAGTATAAATTTCGGTTTTCGGTTTTGACCTATAACTGAACCGAACTTCGGTTCGGTTCTCGGTTCAGTTCGGTTATATATATTTTCGGTTCGTTTCGGTTTTCGGTTATGACTCAAAATTTTTTTTAACCAAATAAACCGATTAACCGAGAACCGAACCGATGAACACCCCTATTCCAAATCAGCTCAAGCATTCTGACGTTGTTTCCGAAAGGTATTCCATCTTTGCAGCCAAAAAGAATTCCATCTTGCTAGCTAAAAAGCATTCTAACTTTGTTATCATTGAGCCGATACTTCAGCAATAAAGTTTTTTAATTGGATTGTAATCCTCCAGGTTTAAATAGTTATGGTCATATCTTTATCTTTACTATATTATAATGTATTTAAGACATTTAAATTTAAAAGTCTTAAAAAAATAAGATCAAAAACATTTTCATAAAAAGAAAGTTACATATAAAAAGTTTTCAGCCCAAAGTTAAATGTATTAATTTGCTATTAAAAATTTCAGACTTGTAACATCTTGGAAATTAAATGTAGTTAAGTGTCGACTTGTAACTGACTTCGAATATTTATGCTGTCCATTTCAACCAAACTTATAACAGCCAAACCTCAATCGTATATAAGCAAACCTAAAATCTCAAACACCACTACTAAACACACACTCCCTTCTTTTTCCCTGATAAAATAACAAATCTACAGGATTTATCCGAATATATATGGGCTGGTAGTTTAGTCCCAAAAAGTTATGGTAAACGTGTTGATTGATTAGTAGTTTACTCATTTTATTTCAAGTTTTATTTGTAATGTTTTTAAATGTATTTGAATTATTATGTAATGATTGAAAAAAAAGATGTGTTTCGCCATAAAAATTGTCACAGAGTACCCGCCGCCGCATTGCTTGGATACCCTTCTAGTGGATTTCACAAGGAGAAATATTGTGAATTTATGTCAATGGCCCATAATGTGTTAGAAAGATCTAACTGGTTTTCCTACCTAAGCTCATCTATCGTTTAAATAACCAGAAACTTTGTCTCACGGTCTCGCCTCAATTTAGAGCTCTTATGTTGGAGTAGAGGTGTCAAAGAAGCACCCGGACCGATTAAGACTATTTGGGTCAGAAATCTAATTTGGCTATTTGGGTCAACCCAAATAAACCAAACCCTAAATAGAATTGGATGTCGGGTTGAATTTGTACGGCTAGTTCGAGTTTGGGTCAACTTGATTGACTAGAATAAGGAATTTTTGTATCTTTTTTATATAACTTTAATAAATTTATCTTGCAAACTTATAATATTAGCCAATTTTTTTGATCAATTTACTTATATTCAGGTTGACCCGAACCAAATAGGCTCGACGTGTTTGAACCCGAATAGAAGAAGAAGAATCGAGAAAAAACCCCTTTCCTTCACATCGTAATAAGAAGAAGAAGAATCGAGAAAAAAGCCCTTTGCACCAAAACCAGGGTTTCAAACTGATGGTAAAATCCTTTCACTTGTCTTTTTTTACTTCACATTCTAATTCCTGCTCTGAAATTTTTATTCAAGGAATTCAAACTGTTTCCAGTGAAATTACCTGTAACTGCATATACTAGTTATAGACCAGTTACTGTAAAGTAAATTTTGTTTCCAGTGAAATATTTATATAAGTTTGGCAAACCATTTACAAACTGATTATCTGTTTTTAGATGAGCTTATTTAATTTTGGCTTATATTTTATAAGCCCAGCTTTTTTTTAAGACTTTATATAAGCACATAAATTATGCGCAGCTTATTTTTAAGACTTTATATAAGCACATAAATAAGCCGGAAATTGGGGCGTATGAAATATAAGGCTAGTAGGCAAGATGACTACACGTTCACCATACACATCAGCTTTCTCTCTCCTCTCACTTCCTTTCACTACTCTTCACTTTTTAGAGGGCAAGGAACCTCTAACTTCACCTTTCATTAAATACCTACTTTATAAAAATATACCCCACTAAATACCCCACACACACAAAATAAAAAATAATTAATGGGTCCCTTTTTTTTTCTTTTTCATTTGGTTGTCAGACCACCAAATTTTATTTTGAGAATTGGTCCCCACACATGATCATGGATGGTAGGCAAGGGAGAAGGAGTGTGAAGTGGGGCCATTTGGTGATACCTTAACACCTTGCCTAGTAGCCTAAGCAGAAATCAAATAAGCTCATAAGCCCACATATAGGGTATGTTTGGCAAAAACTAGCTGTAAGCTGTAAACTGCAAGGCTGTTAATATGAGCTACAAGCTGTATCTTTTTTTCAATAAAAGTGTTTGGTAAATTAGCTGTTAAATGTAATTATAAATTAGGGGTGATATGGAGGAACTTAATTAGGGGTAATGATATTTTAAATTAGGGGTGATATGGAGGAACTTAATCAATTATGCGTATGGTTTTTTTTACTATTTCACGGTTATGTTGGGAGGCTGAAGTACTAAGATGGATTGTAACATTTGGACGTTGGGAGTATAAGTCTTTTACTATGCTTACGTGTGTAGTGTACTAGTGTACAACTGTACATGGACGGTTTTCGTTTTCGTGCTGTTTGTAGACTTGAAAATGTTTTTTTTGTCGATTGTTCATTTGGCTGGTTGAATTTTCTCATGATTTGAATGTTGTTTTATATACGCTTGCTAGGCTTTTTAAAATCTCTTGTCTTCACAATGTTTCAACATATATGATGTTTGTAATATTTTTGCTTGTCTTACCAGGATTTCGAAGGATTTTTGAATAACTTACAGGATTGGGAACTTTCACTTAAGGATAAAGACAAGAAGCTGAAATCACAATCTGATACAGAGAAGATGGTAACTTGAACTATCTTTAGTATTTTACCGTTGGTTAATTGGCATATTGTTTATGATGGTGTTCGACAACTTACAGTACGGAGTAGTTTTTTATTCTTAATATCTATGCGTTTCAGTATTTTGAAGTATGTATGGAGATCTTTTTATCAGTTCAGCCTCATGTATGATAGTAGGCTGTTGCATTGTCATGGCATTGTAGTGTACTAGATGTTTTTGTTGTAGTAAAAGAAATGCTCATTTAATACCGTTACGTTCCACTTCATAGACATTGGTTAGGCTTTCTTTGTATTTGATTTCTATTGTCGCCTTGTCTTAGAGCCTTTTGTTCCACGAATCATGAGTAAAATATGACTATTATTTGTGGTAGTTCGAACGTGTATTTTTCTGGAAAGAATATATCTACCAGTTGCACCATCTTAGTAGCTTCGGGGTTTACGAATAGCCACTGTTGTTTATTTTTCATCACTTATTGGTTATCATTTGAATTGTATTAGGGCCTACCTTCAAAGCTGAAAACTGCTGATAGTGATTCATCCATGCTTGGAGTTAATGGAAGTTCACGTGCAACAAAACAGTCAGAAAGTGGAAATTCGCAGGTAAGCGGATTTGGTATATATTACTACGTATAAAAATTGTATGCAATGTATGTCTATGTTTCGGGAGTAATGAAGTTTAAAGTATATCTGTATATTTTTATTTCAGAAAATTGGAGTAGTTGGTGTCGATAGAAGAAATATGGGTAAATCTACGTCTGTTCACTCAAGTGTTTCTAGAGAAGAGGATTATCTTAAAAAATATGATGCAGCTAGCCATTTATCTAGTGGTTTCATGGCAGATAACAGTTCTGTAGATGCGAATTCAGAGAAAGAGTTGGTAAGGATTGTATTTATGGGGATTTTCCTTCTCAGTTTTATGATGATATTGCATGGCAGAATATTGTTCTGTATCTCAACTATATTTGACAATGCTCCATGGACTATTCCTCAACCTGCAGTTTTAGTCATTCTATATCTACTTTGAAGAGAGGTGATTATCACTTCCGACCCACATGACATACTTTTACTGTGTTATTAGTTTATTGACCAACTTAGTTATACGGTGGAAAAGCTTGTTCTGAACAACATGGCCTATGCTTGAAATGGATGTGGCAATGATTGGTTCGTTACCTGGATTTGCAATTTCTCTAAATCAGTGTATAGAGGGCAGTGGTGGGATGCATGGTGGCACCATGTGTGATAAATTTAGGCGCACACTCATAGGCGGAACTTTTAAGGGGCAGGGAGGGTCCTGGCCCACCCAAAAGTTGCGGCAACTAGTGTAAATAGTATAGGTTTTAAGGGTAATTTAGTTGATAATACAAACAAATCTCCGATTCGGCCCCTCAAAAATAAATTCGGCCCCCCCAAAATAAATGTTCGAGTTCCACCACTGCGCACACTATTGCATGTTTGAGCATAAGTGATTCATATAAAAGTATCAATAACATAAGACATAGAAATTGTTGACATCAAACACAAAGACATCGGGGAAGCTTATTGTCAGCGGGTTGACTGATTTAACGGTATTTCAGGCTGGACTAAAGCACATAATCTCTTTTCTTTAGAGCAAAATGAGAAATAGAATGACTGAAACTGCAGCTAGGAGAATAGTGTACATGTGATTGTTGTAGTTTACCTCTTCATTTCTCAAATCTCTTTATATCATATTACAGGGCAATGAGTTTTTCAAGAAGAGAAAATATAAAGAAGCAGTTGACTGCTATTCCAGGAGTCTTGCACTATCACCGACTGCAGTAGCTTATGCAAATAGGGCCATGGCTTATCTAAAACTTAAGAGGCATGTTTTTGATCCTTGCGCTTTATTTTCTTATTAATATACTATTTATATTCGATTTTTTATGTTACTAGAATTATAATTATAGGTGATAATAATGGAGCTTTTCAAGTCATAAGTTAACAATCACGTAACTTAGCTTCACAATAGTGGATTTATGATATTCTGCTATATAAAAATTAGCTGTTAAATTTCGCGAGGACTTAATTCAATACTTGCTGATACATCTAAAGTACACTTAGGATTTCATATGTTCACTGTGGCTATAATAGCAAATTGTCAACATTTAGCTGGTGGTGATCATCATGAAATAATACCAACCATTCCAACTCCACAAGAATAAATAGATGTATCAGATTTTCATATCCTCCATGTCACTGAAATCATTAAAACCATATATGAGGGGACATCTTTTTTTATATATATTTTATATCCTTATTTCAATTCATTAGATTCCAGGAAGCTGAGGATGACTGCACCGAAGCCTTAAATTTAGATGATCGGTACATTAAAGCTTACTCAAGACGCTCAACGGCTAGAAAAGAACTTGGTAAACTTAAAGATTCCAAGGAAGGTATGCTAGCACCTTGAATACCTTCTGATGTATGGTTTCACTCATAATAACGCACCTATATAACATTTCATAAGTTCAATCATATTGAGTATTAGCCAACTGCAGATGCAAATTTTGCTTTGAGGTTGGAGCCACAGAATCAAGAGATTAAAAAGCAGTACGCAGAGGCAAAATCTTTGTATGATAAGGTATGGATTCTAGCTAGTAGGGCTGAGCATGACTGTTTGAGAACCGATCCGACCCGAAAACGGGTCCCAACTGATCCAACCAAACCGACCACAGATCGGTCTGGTCTCGGTTTTAGTCTATCTGATTTTCGTTTCGGTTTGGGCTGTAAATGAAAAACGCGGTTAAACCAAAATACCTGAATACCCTTGTGAGCTTTTTAGAATGTTAATAGACAACCGCTTTTCAAAAAAAAAAAGAATTTAAATAGACAACCCCCTCTTTTTTGCATTCAAACGGTCTCCCACCCTCCCCCAACCTTCTGTGGTCAGTCGATAAAAAAAGAAAAGAAAAAACTACTAAAAACCTATTTTTGACATAATCATCGATCATCATCATCATAATCACAATTCTTCATCATCATCATCATCATCATCAACTCAACCATTCAATGTAAGTGTTAAACATGATCATGAATATATTTTTTGTGTTTGTTTACATCTCGGGTAGTCATGCTATCCAAGGGCGGACCTATGTAGGGGCAGGGGAGGCCCCCCCCCCCCCCCAAAAAAATTTTTTTTTTGTGGCACCTAGTGTAAATATTATAGGTTTTAGGGGTAATTTAGTTGAGGTTACAAACAAATCTCCTATTCCCCAAAATAAATTCGCCCCCCCCCCCCCCAAAAAAAAAAAAAGTTCTAGTTCCGCCACTGATGCTATCTGCAGTCTGCTGTTTGGGTGCAAAAAGGTTCACCACATTCGGTCCAAGACCAAAACCGGTTCGAACCGCAAAACAAACCAAACCAAACCGACCGAGTCATAATGGTCCGGTTCGAGGCTTTCAACCAAATCTGTTTTGGTCCGGTTCGGGTTGGGCTGTCCGGTTCGGTTCTGGCCCATTGCTCTGCCCTACTAGCAACTCATGGCTATCTTTTTCTGGCTGTTGGCATTTGCTCCTTTTATTTAATGTCCTTAAACTTGTATGTGCTTTAATGTTTGCTTTCTGATTCGACCTCACCTGTTATATGTTAGTAATGTGTGTTTAAATTTCCAGGAACTACTTAAGAAGGCATCTGCATCAATAAAAGGACCAACACAAGGGGTGCAAAAAGAATTGAAGATGGAAAATGGTTCAGGATCTGTACCAAAGATTTCCGAAATGACGAGAGTCACTACAACTAAAACAGAGAGCCCAGAGGTAATTCGACAAAATTGGACTTCCTATCTGTTGGCTTGTTGTAAAGGCTCCCAATTTGTATGTGTGCACATGTATGTGCATAGATACACACTTTGTGTGTGTGTGTGTGTGTCTTCTTGTTCCACTCCATCCCAAATTAACGTTGTTCAATACTTTGTGGACACTGAAAGTCTTTTTTTGCTTTACAACTCAGGTTGTTGCAACTTCTCAGACAAATCGCAAAGATGGCAAGAAAAATGTAAAAGAAGCAGTTCAACAGCTTGCTGCTCGTGCAGCTTCTCTTGCCACTGCTGAAGCTGCAAAAAACATTGCACCTCCAACTTCAGCTTATCAGTTTGAGGTTTCGTGGCGAGGATTTTCTGGGGATCGTACCCTACAGTCTCATCTCTTAAAGGTATTCGTCTGAATTTAATATTGTATATATATATACGATTATAGAAGTAAATGTATAGATGAAAAAATAAATGTTTTTTAAACCTGCTACATCATGTGGATCTACTTCACTTGTTTCATTATAAAAATCACCCATCCTCCTACCTGACTTCTATTTGGGAGTATGTGTTGCTTATGAACTCCAAAGTTAGCATAGGCATTAGTCTAGAAAAATTATGTCAGGATAGACTCTTGCCCAAATTGGCAAAGATGTCAGCATGTATTGAAGCTATTGTTTTAGTCTTATTTTTTAGCTGAGCAATATGGGAATGTGGCAAATTTATTATTTTTCAATGAAATATTGGATCTTTATATTGGTAAAGGTTTTGACGTTTAACTGATAACTCCGCATCTCGACTGTGACAGTTTGTATCTTTATACTGTGCTTAAGTTTTTTTTTGTTCTTTCTTTCTTGTCCAAGTAGGCCACAGATCCTGTTGCGCTACCGCAGATTTTTAAAAATGCCTTATCCGCTCCGCTCTTGATTGATATCGTTAGGTGCATTGCCAGCTTTTTCAGGCAAGTAACTACATTACAATTGATGCTTTAAAACAAAATTCCCATATTTTTCTGAGCTAAACTAAAATCCTCTTTTGTTGGTACTTGACAGTGACGAAACCGACCTGGCGATAAAGTATCTAGTAAACCTGGCCAAGGTGTCGAGATTCAATATGATTATCATGTGTCTTCCATCTGCAGACAAATCTGGTATGTTGCCGCATCCAGTTTCTTAGTACTTGATATAAATGACTAATATAAATGACCGAGTGATATAAAGTTTCATTTCAATAATTAGAAGTTTCACTTCAGTTACGGCTCAGATAATGTGATTGAAAGTATGTGGAGTTTTCTACGATAGTACAATACCAATAGCTGTAAAATCAATAGGAATCAGCTCTCATCTTCTTAAATGGAAAGTAGGTAATTTGGATGACACACAAGACGCCCACTAAAAACTAGTATATGATTTATTTATACTATAGTTTAAAACCATACTCCGTAATCCATATATCACTAGAATAGAGTCACCTTTGTTTTTCAAGTGGCTTGAGTCAAATCACTAGACTGGTACATTGAATATCATGTGTGGCTAAAAACCTTCCTTTTGGCGTGCATTGGAATTCATTCTTGTTTGTTGGGACTAAATATTTGCTTCGAGTTTCAGTTTCAATCGTCTCTCTGTACAAAATTTAATATAACATGGAACTTGTAATGACATTTGTTTATGATGGATAGATCTCCAAAGGATTTGGGATGAGGTGTTCTGCAACAAGGAAGTCACACCGGATTATCTTGAGACCCTTCAACAACTACGCCCAATATACTGCAGTAAATAAACAGTAGAGATATCTTCTCCAGTAGATTCATGGATCATTGTTGTTAAACACAAGTCTTTATCGAGATATTTAAAGTATTATTGGGATATTATTCATGCCATTCTGCTACATGCGATTATGCATGCATTGGTCGTGTGTTTCACATCCAGTTTATACATCTATCATTGCATAAACTAGGTTATGTGAGTCGTATGTTGATGCTAGTTTGAACATGTATGCTCTTCTTTTGGCCAAAGTGTGTAAACACAATATCATGAAGTTCATTCTTCATTGCTGCGGGTGTTGTTTTAGAAAGGACTAATTGCATATAATGTTCACCAACTCCCCTCAAATTTCTAAAATTTAGGCAAGGATGGTTTTCAATTCTTTCTTCTCAGATATACTTTCAACGTTTGCTCTTTCTTTCTAGTAGAGTATTATTATTGAAATTTGAAAATATATGGTTTACGAAGTTTGTTGCCTCATTTGTGCACGCAAAAAGAATTTTGTGTGCAGTCAAAAACACTTTTAAACCATTATTCCATTTTTCTAACAATAACGAAAATGTTGTCTTTGTTAACCAACAATAACCAGGGTTCTAAAAGGCGCGTCTTAGCGCCACTAAGGCGCGAGGTGTGGCTTCGGCGCTACGAAATAGACCAAGGCGTCGTCTTGAGGCGTGACGCCTGATGAGGCGCGAAAAGGCGTGGTATGGCGCGCCTTAGCGCGAGGCGTGGCGCCTTATTTAAAAGCTTTTAAAGAATTTAGTAGTATTTGAGCTAGAATTTGGGCTTTTTATTTTTTAAATGTTTTAGTAGTATTTGAATTTTTGGGCTGAATTTTTTAATTACTAAAATCATGAATTTTCTAATTACTATATAAATTTACAAAAAAATTTATGCCGCCTTGAGTCACGCCTTATAAAACGTCATAGCCTCAATATGGCTCATAAGACTTGAGACTTGGCTTCGCCATCACGCCACGCCTTACGCTATTTATAACCTTGACAATAAGTAAACATTTCATCTGTTATTCTGTTAAGCATTCTAGGCCCCATAGTACACTAATAATGGGCTTACGGCTCATTCAAAGTGGGCCGACAAAGACAAGATCGAATGATCGATGCTCTTGTTAAAATCCTTATCCTAATACGATATCTCGATTTCTATATTGTAAATTGATTTCGAAAATGATATAAAATTCTACACTCTGTTGATGCTCAAATTGCTAAAGGCATAAGCTTCTAAAAGTTAGCAACATTGTAATAATTTGGGGTTTAAATTTTGGAGATAAAAAGTTGCAACACATATATTGATGACATTCTAACATACATGTAGAAAAATCGAGAAGTTCAAAACTCCCTCCGTCCCAAAATTATTGTCTAATTTAAATTTTCAAAGTCAAACTGGTTCAACTTTGACCATAAATATATATATTTTTTATTATATAATACTTGATGAAAAATTATACCATTGAAAAGTACACTTAAAACTCAATCAATTTATATATTTTGCATCAAATATTATATAACACCAACAAAAATATTTAAGGTCAAAGTTGAAGAAGAAATACTAAAAAAGTTAATAGTGGACAATAAATTTAGGACGAAAGTAGTAACAGATTAGACATTCTGTTATTAAGGCAGAGTCTTCATATTCAAGACCAGTCTTGCTAAAATTATTTTTTACATTGTCCAATTTACTTTATACTCTTTTAGTTGTCTATAACAAATGTTTTTACCAAAGGGTGTGTGTTTGTGCCTTTTAAGATGGACATTTGTTTTTACTTAGGTGGTGTTTGTTTTTTAAAAGGCTCTGAATCTGAATCTGAACCGCACATCTGAATCTGAATCTGAGGCGTAAATGTTTGAATCTGACCACATTTGAATGGGAAAAGAAAAAACTCATGTTTGAACCACACATTTGTTTGCTCGTACTAATTTTTTTTTGGTTATTTTTGTGTCAACAAGAGGCAACAAGAGGCATTAAGGGTGTGTTTGATTGGCACTGTATGACTTGATTAAGTGCTGAGTGCTAATTCAGTCAGCACCAGATGTGTTTGATAGAAATTTATGACACCTCTGGATGATAAGACATGCGCTGACCGATTCATGAGAATAACACATGCAAATTCATTCAGCAATTGTAATTTGGCCCACACACTAACGTGCCTCTCTTATATATCATTTATTCACCCAATGTTTCTATTAAATCTCATAGGCAAATAGTACTATTAATCTTACTATTTTATTGGGAAAATTGTCTAAAAATACATCGAACTTGGCACTTTTTACTATTATATGTTATGATTTTTTTTCTTTCTTTTGTATGCATAAACTTAATCATCCTATTGTATGCATAAACTTTCTTAATCACCCTATTGTATGCATCGTTAGTCCTAACTGATTTAAAATATTTACATCGTTAGTCCTCATTGACTATAGAGTTAAAATATTTGCATCGTTAATCCTCATTGAATTAAAATATTTGCATCGTTAGTCTTCATTGAGTTAAAATATTTACATCGTTAGTCCTCATTGATTTAAAATATTTGCATCGTTAGTCCTCATTGACCATTCTTACGTTTTTATCAGTTTCATCCGTTTTTATACGTTTTCATCTCTCATGTTTTTATCAAATCTTTTGCCACACTTTTTTTATCAAATATTTTGCCACATTTTTTATTCATTTTCGTTTAGGGTTTAGGGTTTAGGGTTTAGTGTTTAGGGTTTAGGGTCTAAACGCTAAACCCTATAGAGTTAAAATATTTGCATCGTTAGTCCTCATTGACGATTCTTACGTTTTTTCCTTTTTCGTCCGTTTTTCATATGTTTTCGTCCGTTTTTATCATGTTTTCATTGATTTTTAAAAGTTTTCGTCAGTTTTAATACGTTTTTATCCCTAAAGCCTAAACCCTTCTGATCCGAATAATTAAAAGTGTAAAACACGAACGTTATTTGGAATGATGTTTTACATCAAAACTCGTGAGACTTTAACCTAAACCGTAAACCCTTTTGATCCGAATCATTAGGGTTTAGAGTTTAAACCCTAAACCCTAAACGAAAATGAATAAAAAATGTGGCAAAATATTTGATAAAAAAAGTGTGGCAAAAGATTTGATAAAAACATGAGAGATGAAAACGTATAAAAACGGACGAAACTGATAAAAACGTAAGAATGGTCAATGAGGACTAACGATGCAAATATTTTAACTCAATGAGGACTAACGATGAAAATATTATAACTCTATAGGGTTTAGGGTTTAGTGTTTAGGGTTTAGACCCTAAACCCTATACCCTAAACCCTAAACCGTAAACGAAAATGAGTAAAAAATGTGGCAAAATATTTGATAAAAAAAGTGTGGCAAAAGATTTGATAAAAACATGAGAGATGAAAACGTATAAAAACGAATGAAAATGATAAAAACGTAAGAATGGTCAATGAGGACTAACGATGCAAATATTTTAAATCAATGAGGACTAACGATGCAAATATTTTAACTCTATAGTCAATGAGGACTAACAATGCAAATATTTTAACTCAATGAGGACTAACGATGCAAATATTTTAACTCTATAGTCAATGTGGACTAACGATGCAAATATTTTAACTTAATGAGGACTAACGATGCAAATATTTTAACTCTATAGTCAATGAGGACTAACGATGCAAATATTTTATCTCAGTTAGGACTAACGATGCATACAATAGGGTGATTAAGAAAGTTTATGCATACAATAGGATGATTAAGAAAGTTTATGCATACAATAGGAAAAAAAAAGTTCATAGCATACAATACTAAAAAGTTGCAAGTTCGATGTATTTTTAGACAATTTTCCCTATTTTATTCTATCTCACATACACAATATCTCTTTTTTATTTATTTAATATCTAAAGGTTGTGTTTTGGTTTTTATGACATTATCTTTTTGGTATTGCGTCAACTACCCTCTCACCTTTGTATAAAACATCTACTTTATTTAGTTTAGTTTAAATCGAAATGCAATTTATTTGGTTCTAATGCAATTGTCATCATAATAATTTGAAGAGAAGCTTGAACATATAATCACTACAACTACGCTACAAGTTATATTCGTATGTTTGATGTAGTTAAATTAAATATGTTGATCATTGAATTTTGTTAGCAAATAATTTGCAAAACAATGTATTATACTCCTACAATTACTATTAAAATAGTCAATAAAAAAACATAAAGCATGAAAGGTTAAAATTGTAATTTATATAATTCAGATTAATCATTCAGTACAATTATCAAACACTCAGAACCCAACTCACTCAGAGTCGTTGAATCATTCAGCTTTTGAACTATTCAGCACTAAATCATTCTGTTTTATCAAACAGCCCCTTACACCCCTCTCAAGTCTAGGTCATTAAGATCTTACTGCCCTGACCGCGTCTGAACGGGAAAAAAAAAACAAACCGTCTAAGCGGCCAAAATGTCTGACTGCGTCTGAACGGTTCAAATTAAGAGGCTGTTAAGAGCCTTTTTTAAAAAAACAAACACGACCTTAGATGATGTTGTAGCAGTTCTTTTCATAAAATAAGACCCATTTTTTTTATCCCGGTCATATTTCTTGTGTATTGTTAGAGCATTGGGTATAGTGTGGTGTCATGGGTTTGGTGCCATGGCAAAGTGCTGTTATTTCACTACTTTTTATTATAACACCAAAATTTATCATACCATAAAACATCCCCTTATGAAAATGGTGTCAGGAATAAAAGTGCTGTCATGGGTTCACACATAACTTAATAATATATATATATATATATATATATATATATATATATATATATATATATATATATATATATATATATATATATATATATATATATATATATATAGTGAAGACGCTACACAAAAAACGCGAAAGCTCGGTGTGGTGTGTGGCGCCATCGTGTCGGCTGGTCGATATGCAAGGCTCCAATACGCACTGTACCAAGTTAAAAGCTAGTAATTAAGAGTGGAAGGTATGGATCGTTGTTTCCTCTCGCCAGTCATACGTGGACAACCATTTGAGTAAGTTGATGCTTTTCACCACACCATCCCAACGTCCTCGTCCCTCTTCACTTGCTCCTTGCTCATCTGCATGACGAAGGAATTGTCTGACATTGTGTATTTTTTTTATTTTATTTATTTATTTATTTATTTTTTTTTTGAGTAATAAATAAAATAAAGGTGTAAGTGGTGGGCCTCAAATGAGTAAGTTGAGGTTAGTTGTGAGTGAGGAGGATGTTAGTTATGAAGAGGTGTTAAGGTGATGTGGCACCTGTGAGCCCCAAATGAGCAAATTTAGCTCGCCACCATACTTTTCCCTCTAATAAGAAGAACTAAAGTTTGAATAATAGTTAAAGGGCCATTAGTATAAATTTATAACTTCCATTGATTTGGCATAAGACCCGCCAACTAAACCAACAGTCTTCCTCAATCTAAGCCTAAATACAAACTCTCTTTTTCCACCAGATCATAATCTGCACAGTTGCTTGTTGAAAGGATTCTTGGCTTGCTTCAATTTGGTAATTTCG
This sequence comes from Artemisia argyi, assembly GCA_030686995.1. NCBI lineage: Eukaryota > Viridiplantae > Streptophyta > Magnoliopsida > Asterales > Asteraceae > Artemisia > Artemisia argyi. The sequence goes on along the minus strand of JARVZY010002338.1, from coordinate 745,607 downwards.
ACCTCTCGTTGTCATCAGTTTCTTTCCCGATATACTCCATATACGGTTTTTGTTATTTTTCGTTTGATTAAAGACTCCATAATTTAGCATCTTGGTTAATCTGATTGTATTAGTCTCAATTTTCCTCACGTAGGTTAATTTCTAAATATTTGATATGGTATTACGACGTTGTCTATAATCCATTAATGTAAAATTTTCTTTGAATCAACCGTGTGGATCTTATCATTAGGTAAAGCAATATAATAGATTGGATATTTTGGTTGGTGATTAATCCTTTTTAAATCTTCTAAAGTACGATTAGGTAGTCTCTTTTCGTGACCGAGCGTAATATATCTCTATGTGGTTTTGTTATGCGGATTAGGTAGTTTTAAAACTTTAATGATCGACATTCGACACAATGATGAGTTTTTCTTTGTTAAACTCAGGATTGTTTAAGGTTTACATTATTTAGTTTTGTATTTGTAGTCGCTTTTTATTACAAATATCACAGTATTCATATGTTTAGGGGCTAGAAGATTTAAGTAATACTCCGTAGGGGTTCACCGAAACCCAATGAATTTTCTCCACTTAGTGTAAATTTAGCTAAAAATCATGATTTTTTTTCCAAAATGAACCTGATAACTTTGTAAATCATCTATATATTTTTTTTCTGAAATAAACCTAATTTTTTCCGAAGTGAACCTCGTCGATCACTCTAAGTCTTGGGTCCGCTCTGGTCCGTAAGTTTTATAGTCGTCAATGACAAGGAAAAGATATCCTCGTAACTAGATCAATGTGTTCAACACTTCAACTTACTACTCAGTTGAGAAATTCTTGACATTATTGGTGCTTACGTCTGACGTTAACATATATGATATATATTAATTATGTGATGATAAATATAAGGCTTTAATCAATTCTTAGATTATATTATGTATTAAGTAGACACATGAATTGAATACGTACATTAGCTCTTTTGGTCATCTATATATATAGTCAGTTTTAGGAGTACAACATTCCTAGTTGTGCATTATACAATTCTTTAGTCTCCGCCAGGAACGCTTTCAATCTGTAAATCCCAAAATGTTGATTTTTTGTGCACAGATACTACAAAAATGGCTGGAGCTCCACCAGGGACTGCAAAAATGATTCTCAAAGAAATAGGTATCGCTACGGTGTTAAGTTTCATTTGTGCTGGTGCATGGAAACACTTTTACCATAACGAGCTGACTAAAAAGACTAACTCGTTCTACAACATGCTCGATAAAGATGAGATCACCGTCGTTCTTTCAGAAGAGTAACTATATACTGCTTTATCCATGTAACGCTCGAGTGATTACTTCTAATAAATAACATTTTTATTTGTTTGCATCTTTTAGCTCGTAGACAATTGAAAGCTGTAAATAAAAATGCTGCCTTGTATTGGTCGCTAGCATATGATAATGTCTTGATAGATCTGATTATGTTTTGTTTGAAAATCTATATCAATTAGAATGTTAACCAAACTTGGAAAATTGCTTGAACGTCTAATATAGCATTAAAAGTATCTTAAGTGGTATTCTTACAGCCTATTATTTCAGCTACAAAATAATCGGGTTTTATGCCATATTTAGCCAAAATTTAAACTATTTTAGTTTTCATTGTTAATGAAGGACGCGTACATAACCTATTTGTCTGCAAAAATGATTTTTAAACTTTTGACACTAGTTAGTATGTGTATATGTAATATATAGTATTAACCCGTCCCAAAATATAAGTCTATTTTGACTTTTTCAAAGTCTTTTTATTCCGACTTTGATCTTAATTATTTTTTTCCGTGTTATATAATACTTAATGTGAAATATATAAATAGATTTGTAATTTAAATGTATTTTCATTTGTATATTTTTCATCAAGTATTATATAACACGAAAAAAAAAATAATTAAAGTCAAAGTCGAAATGAAAAGATTTTGACAAAGTCAAAATGGACTTATATATTGGGACGGAGGGAGTAGCATTGTACCCGCGCAAAGCGACAGGGCGAGTAATATATTTAGGCTTAGTATTTTTGCTTTTTTGTGGACGTCGTTTTGTGGTCAAGAACTTACTATTAACAAGATTTGATCATGTTCTAAGTGAAGACGGTGCACTTGCATTGATTCAAAACTATGGCATTGGATAAATCCTACGAGGCTATCGTATTGTGAACAATTCCATGAGATTGAATTTTCTTGTAACACAATGGTAAAGAAATGTGAAGATTTTAGTGGTTCTCCTCCTCAAGGATTGTTAACTGTCTGATACTAATTGGTGGAATTTTATCAATGCCATAATTTTGAAAGACAAGTGCATCACCTTGGACTAGAACATGATTAAATCTATGTAATAGTAAATTCTTGACCTTAGCTTGATTTTTGAGACTACATGTAAACATTAACAGCACCATGAGTTGATACTGAGCTAAAGTTTATGTAAGTTAGCCATATCAATAACGCAATTAGGAGATTAAATGTATGAAGGAGAACCGTGTTTTGTTTTAAGTTTGTGATACCTTTTTTTTTATTCTTTTTTACTTTGGTTTAAGGTTGGTTTCAAAGACTTTTGAAAACATCCGATGGATATCAGTGCTGGTTTTTTTATTCGGGTTGTCATCTTATTAACTTCATGAATTATCAACTGTTAAAAATAAACAATCTATAGTATTCGAACAGATTCACAACAATCATATTAAAATAAAAAGCACTTATGATTCGATCAGTGAATAGAACCTTAACGGCTTAACGACAAGGAGTTAACAATATTTGCAACGCATGGATTCAGCCCACTCTGAGCCTGATATTGGTTGCATCCGGCCCAGTTAGGACTCAAATATCCATTTTGAGGTTGTACACTTTTGTATACATTGTGACACTAATAACCTTTTCTGAAAATTTTAAAGGCAAATGTTTTCTTTGAGTGTATTTGACAAATCCCAACTACACATATCATAAGAGATCTTGAGAGCTACGAGTCAGGATAGAAAAAAAGGTATAGCCTTCATAAGAAATTAATTAGTGGCTTAGCTTTTCGTGCTTTCCCAAAAGTTTTTTTCATAGGTTGACCTAATATCGAGCTACGAACACGAGTAGGTAGGCGACTAGGGGGTGGCAGGGCGACTCCTTTTCAATCAATCTCCAGCCACTTGGCTATTGGTGCGAGCTGTAAGGAGTCTTGATCTCGAGTCAAGCTCGGGCGTCATGCACCCAATCCACTGAAAAGCTTTCTTTGTAAATTTTTGTAAAAACTTGTAAACTAAAGATCAAACACAACGATTTTCATACAACCAACCTCCCCTTTTATTTTTTTATAACTCCATATCACCCTAGGTATGGTACTGGGTGATCTTTTGAGTTCAAAACATACAAAGAAAAGAAAGAAAATTCACAGAGATCAAAACCTAAACGGTTATACAAACTGAGACAGAAAACTAAACGGTTATAGTCAAGATATATTTTTCACTGTGGCCAGCCAAGTTTCATAACTCAATATATAGGTGGATGCCACCCAAATAGAAAATTAGTTCCATGTAATTTTGAAATAGCATATAATACCTCATAAACGGAATCGATAATTGTGAAATGGCTTAATATCTCTAACTTTGATGCTTTTATACTATCGAGAGTTGTTCAATGACGAAGGTAGCTCTTGATATTTGAAAATAATCACATCTAAATGGAGTTTTAAGATAAGTTAGTAGAATGGAATTTTTTCATAATTTATAACTCTAGATGTGATACAAGCTTTACATGGTTGTTGTTGTTGTTGTTTTTTTTTAATGCAAAAAGAATTCGAAATCCACATATGTAACTGATATCAGATTGATGAGTTGGGTGGGGGGGGGGTGTTAGTGAACTTTTAAATACTTGGGCCAAGTTTATTTTATATATCTTTAATAATAGATACAAAGCAGATATATAAAATTATAACTGTATTGTGGAACCATAATCCAAAAATTGACACACTAAAAGGTATTTAATTTTATTCCTCCAATTATCGATTTCATAGAGACGTTGAACAATTAACAAAATTAGTACATGCATACATATAGATGTTGCTAGCTTATAACAATACCAATCTGATTCGACAATTTATAAAGCAGCAGGTTTTATGAAGAAAAATATAGTTGATTTACTCGTCCATTGTCATATCATCAATAATCTGGATGAGTGGGTTGTTATAGGCCTGAAAATCACAGTACTTGCATGTAGAAGGCAAGATAGATTCAATTCCTAGCTGATGATGATGATCATCATCATGATTATGATTGATTTCTGCCGGTGTTGGACACTTACGTGCGATCACAACTGAGTTAATAACTTCATCTTGGGGATGGAAGATAGACAAAACCTCAAACCCTTGAAGATCTTCTGGTTCAACAACCGGGTAAAGAAAAGCACGCGCACCATGAGCACTCCTTAGCATCAAGATGGCTTTTGGGGCCATGTACTTAGCCAAATGTTGTATCACTTTAACCTTATCACGTATGTCCATCCCCACAAGTGCTGCCAAGAAAATCACATCATACTCCTTCAACTCATCGGTCACTTCCATTATATCCGCTGAGTGGAAGAACATCCTTTGGGACAAATCAGGATCAGGGGAAATTAAGCTCGCCGCCAAAGAATTCGCCGAATGGTCTATATCATAATTATGAAATGTTGTCTCCTTTAGATGATTAGAAGCCAAGACAATGGAAGTTAGAGGTAAAGGGCCAGACCCCACGAAGGCAACACTCTTAGGGACAAAACTTTGGTCATTTGAATAATGTCGAGATAGGATGTCGAATTCAAGATGGCTAAGTTTGAGGTAATTGTTGTAGTAAGGGAATACATCAAGATGATGAAGAGGGTTAGGAAAAGAGGCCAAGATGGTTGAAAAATGAGCCTCTAAATAACCCTCAGCCTCGCCACAAAGTTTAATGAGCTTAGACCTTGTTTCTTGAATGTTATCCGGAAGACTAGCTATTTTGATTGAAGACGGTGGGATGCATGTGAGTACAAGCTCGGTAAAAAGACTATCGACATCCTTAGATGGTTTGAGTGTTTCGAGTTTGGAAATTTTGTCGTAAATTTGGCAAATTTTCTCGACCAAATTTGACTCTTCATGAAGTGAACCCATATTGACACTATAAGGTTGTGAGTACAAGAAAAGATTCTGGCCAAGTTGACAATACTCAAGTAGTCAGAAGAGAGATGAAAGAATTAGGTTTCTGTGGCATTGTCAAGGGGAGTGTGGCCTATTTATGGGCACAATAGTGGGCCCACAACAATTTGAGAAAAGGGATGAAGCTTGCTTTCTTTAGTTTTTAATTTTGTTAACAAATCTTTCTTTAGTTGAACACTTGAACATGGTTAAAAAAAGTAAGAAACCCATTCTGTCAATATTCTTTGTCACTCCATTTCTAGAAACAATTAAAGGTTATTGATTTACCTGTGCATATATACATAAGTCATCCAAATATTTATAAGTTTATATTAGTACTACTGATTTGTCGAACTAACTTTAGCGATCATCCAAAATTATCAATTTGGTTCCATTTGTGCCAATTCCGACGATTGTTGCTAGAAATTTAATAAAATGTCATCTGAAGATAAAAAATTTCCACTACTATGAAAACACTAATAAGATTAATGCGTCATGTCTTACAAAATATAATATTGTGACTTGATCTTTAAATTATGCGAGCATCGGTGACTTAAGATTAATGGACCATACTTGTCGTGTGTAGAACGCGTGTTAAATCTGTAAAGGTACGTTCCTATTTCTAAAAGTAGATATATTCGGATATGAAAAAGAGTTGCATGATCAACATTCGATCTGATAGGGATATGAAAAAGAGTTGCATGATCAACATTCGAAGTCTAAGAACATCTTCCAAAATCATAATAAGGTAAATTAAAGCAAAACACTTTGAAAACAGATATATCCAGGTGCAGCCAGTGTTCCGCGGTAGATAAATTAGTAACGGTAATTATTAAAGATATATCAGAATAGTCATATTTTTTTTTTATGCAGATCAAAAAACTTACAATGTGAATTATATTCAGATTATCGACGTTCGTCATGTTATATATTTAGCCATATAGGTATAGTACCATGAGATGCATGTGTATAGAGTTGGTTAGCAAAGTTATTTTTGTAAAGATTAACTAATCAATGACATCGTCTTGCAAAATCTTATAATAACCCGAACAGTTATTACATGTGATAATCTAAAAGTGAAACTGTAAACATATTAAAACCCATAAGCAAATGATTCTTTTAAAGAATTCAAATGAACTACATAAAGGTATAAACTTCTTGATTACAAAGAAAAGCCAAAACAAGAGTCGCCAAATCAAAGTCAAGATAGTTAGAATAATGCTTAGTAAGTACAAACTAAGGCAGTGAATGACTAAAATGAAAGTGATAGGTTTCAGTTCGCCTCAAACATCCATATAGTTGTGTGTGCACTTATAATTCGCATAATTTTGGGTTCACACTCAAATTCTTGATTCTAAAAGGATAACAACTTGCCTTGCATTGTTTTTTTAATATTTCATGCACCTTAATTTTAGTGGTTGATTAGAATAGTCATATTCGTCTCCATTAAAATATATCCTTCTTGATCATATTCCTTTTCGCACCTTTGTCTCAACTATATAGGAAATTTAAGAGAAGAAATTTTGGTTGAAAAATTATTCCTTTAACTTGCTAGTCTTGATTACATAATTAACAAAGTAGAAAGGTTAAATCCAGGTTGTGCATCTATTTAGTTATCTTTTTTTGTGATTTTGGAAGAGGTATGATCGTCTCTTTTTGGTTGGTGTTTTTTTAGAGAAGTTTTGTTTAACATATGCGTTTAAGGTATCAGTTAAAATAATATTAATGAAACTTGAATTTTCTTTTCATAATAAAAAATTATAAAATACATACAAAAGATAACAAGATTATAAAATTATATATGTAAATGAACACTTTTTTTCTTTTTTCTCTTTCTCTATTTATAAACTCTTACATCTCTCGGCGTTTTGAAAAACCGTGTTTGCTTTGATTTAATGTTTCCTAGAAAAGACGTACTCTTTGATGATCGATCTCAAAGTTTTCTCCACACATGGATCGTTAGTAGGAATAGATCTTTTAAATCAAAGTGTTTTGATTGGATTTGTAACCAGAAAAATTATTGTAATATCCTAATCTTTTTACTATCTAGCGCCTTACTAGTTTTAATGAGATAATCACCGTTAAAAATTAAAATGAATTAAACTCTCACATCTCTCCTGTCTAAAACCTATTGTGAAAATAGAATCATCTAAAGTATCTACCTGAAGATTTATTGTATGACTCAGAGTATCTATTCTGAAGATATATTGTATATGTCCTTTATATGAACATATATCGTCAAGATAAAATATCTTAGTGTATCTATTCATATTTAATTAACATATACTGATCAGACGTTCATCAAGTATGATTTGATCTAAAACCATACCATCTCTTGGATTTGTAATAGGAACATGAACCTCAATCCTTATTGGAGTGATTGGAATTATAATTTCGTTACTCCTTGTACACATCCCATGTCTCTAGCATCTTGAAAGAGTTTAATACTGAAAGAAATTTTACGTTGTTAAAATTAAACTCATGTTCGGCTTAACATGGTTATTAATGGTTTAATCAAGGGTAAACCGATAACATATTAAATCTTGTAAAGTCTTTTAATTTTATTATATTTTACCCTGTATGTCAATCTTGTTCTTTTCTTTTCTTGTATCACACCAACTAATTCTTGCAAGGTCCACATAAGTAACGAATAAGGTGTTCTACTTAGTAACAAGAAATGTAAAGAATTGGCTTCAGATTTTCAAGAACACAAAAGCTCAAAATGTATTGGCACGCTGCAATTTTACGGTTATCCCTTAGACATGTAGCCAAGGACGGACCTTCTTGAGGGCTAGCTAGGGAGGGCCATGGCCCCTCAAACATTTTTGTTATTTTGTTTAATATAGTAGTACTAAAGTTTCTTTTAATAGTTTGGCCCTTTGAAAAATTAATTTTAACGGTTCGGCCCCTTTACCAGAATGGTTCAAGTTCCGTCAATGCATGTAGCCAATTGGTTATCGAGGTGAAGATTAAGTGACATAATCATGTTTCTTAGTATCAGCAGGCATATAGTGATCAGAGTGATTACTCAGACTTCAGCGTATAGTCGTATACATTGTCGTTGAATCCGGACATATGGACATGCTATTATGGATTTCTTGCAATATATATGCAACTTCCCAATCCCTAAAAATTCATGATTTTACAATCCAATTAATTAAGGAAGCTCAGATGAAACTAGTTGAAACTATAGCTTATATAGAATTGTTTTGAGTATAGATTTATAGTATATTAATTTAGACTCCCATAAACTTTGTCAAACAAAGGGAACTTATTATATTTCAAAACACCTGTGCATGCAGAAAAATAAGCCTAGGTTGCAATAAACTTCGGCCATCAGAACTGGTTACTCATATCCTGATACGAATTAAGATCATGCGAAATCCGATCCTAATATATAAGGAAATAAATGCAAGAGTACGTAATATGCAACTAACCAAAAACAACAATTACCGAAAGTCTTTCATGTGGGTTTCCTGTAGTACTGTTATCTTTTTGTTTATTTAAATGTAGTTGATTTTCTTTTTGTAAATTCTATAAAGAAAGTGATTCTGAATTCCACAAAAAGAGTAGCTTTTGTATGAAATTGATGGTTGCCCGTAACTTTGAAAAATTGTGTCGACATTTCATGTCATGAATATTATGGTTATAATTGTTCGTTTAACATCGAAGAGATAGTGGTGTTTATTGATCAATTATTCTTTGTCTTTTGCCCTTCAACTTCAGTGGTGCGAGAGAGAACACCACTCAATTCGATCTCTCTTTTTTGCATATTCATAATTTGACATTATCCTTTGACTTTCACTTTTGAAACTGGCCTTTTGGGTTGTTTGTAAGGTTATGTTGATCCTTTTATAGAATATAACCATTTATTTGCACGTAACACGTTTATAACATAATCATTTGGTTGTCTAGTGCTAAGGGCCAGAAATGATACGCATCATCGGAAACATTCACGGAGATATGCACACTGGTCAGGCCGTTTACTGTTTATGTTTAAAACATGTTCAGCTTTACCTACTTGGTTTGATTCTGTTTAGCACTCATGAAAAGTTTCAATTTTACATTAAGTTATGCAAAGGAACCAAGTCAACACAAACAAAGTTCTGTTTTGTGTTCTTTCATTTAATTTAACCAAAAAAAGATAAATAAACATAATTAGTAAAACATTATATACCCCATTAAGATAAATAAACAAAATTAGTTAAACATTATATACCCCATTTTCTTTCCTTGTTTCTTCATAAAGAAAAGAAGTTTGTTAGAATTTGTTAAGGAAAATGTTTTATTTTTGGTAATATCTTCCTACTCGGCCTCATAGTCATAGCTCATCTCATCTACTATTTCTTTCCTTCTATTTTTCAATCATTTTTTCGAGTGTTACAATTGCATGAGTAAACAATGAGTAGAAAAAACTGTAAGAAGATATAGCAATACTCATTTGTTTACGTTCGATGAAATGATTGTAAATGAATATAAGCAAACTCCTACCAAGCTGGTTATCAATCAGGCAGCCCCACTTTAGGTCATTCAATGGTCAAAGCACTGCTACGCAACAGCTTAAATGCAACAAAAATTCTTTGTTGCTTTTTGTGACCGCTTGAGTCCGATTTCTAACAGACAAGGAGTTGTAACCCTAATTCCGTATATTGAAAAATCAAACTAGTTTGATATTTTATTTTGGAATGAATTAGGACATAATTAAAACCTGCAACCTCTAACTTGAGGCCGGAGCAGGCCGAAGCATCTAATTCATGTGGTACCGCTAATGTACAAGCTATTTGCTTCGAGTAATAATTTGTTTCAAATTCAATCGCTTAATATAAAAATAAGCAACAAAGTTATGACAACATTAAGTATATTTCTTTTGTAATGAGAAAGGGACCGCAATTATATTAGTTAGCAACAAAAATGTCGTTATTCATAATATACTGATTTACAAATGTATTAAAGTTGTAGTAATATATATATTTAGGATATTCATCAGTTTAATAACATGTAAACATCACATTTCTTGACATAACTTAGATTGTTAGATCACCAATTGGGTAATAAATCGTATATAATTAAACCTTGAATTTGATATCAAGATAATATAAAAAAGCTTCAAACATATACTATACGCAAGGAATATTATATGATAAAACTATTGTTGTTATTCCCACTGCATAGCGATAGGCGTCCCATATCACAATTAAAGTCCACAAGTTTAAAAGTAATTCTCTTATATTTGTTCTCACAATCTCTCAGAATCTCAAACTTGTAGTACAGTAGAACAAGTATCAAAACAATAAACCAATATCTTTCTAATTCAACAAAATATATGTATACCATACGTGTTAAACAAAAACAAAGATACATAGCTGCCGAATATAGTACAGTTAGCTTGTTGTAGTTGTCTACAAACTTCATTTAGTTAAGTAAGGTGGCATTAGAGATTGAGCTTAAGCCAGTGGAAAAATACGAATATTTTAATCTCTCTTATCCTCCAGTCTCTCTCTCTCTCCTTTTTTTTTCCCTTCAAATGTCACAGTTACATATGAATATGGGTATAAGTAGAAAGATTTTGTAAAAAGATGTAACAATGTTTAAAGACATATTCCCGTTTTTCATGATTCATGTTGTTTGACTCATTGATTCTAAAGGGCTAATCACTTATAAATATAACTTGTTCACTTTTAATCACTCAACAAAAAAAGTTTTGATATGTTACACTAAACTATTGAATTTCGTTATCTTAGTGTATTTTGTTTATGTAAAATGACCATTTTACTCTTTTATTTTGGAACCACTCTATTAACCGCGAATGGTAAAATTATCATTTAAAATGAGCAAAATATACCAAAGTGATAAATTTAAAAGTTTAGGATAACAATTGAAATTTTTTGCTTAGTTGATTAAAACTGAAAAAGTGGAAAAATTGGATATATTTTGAAGTGAGATTAGCCAATTCTTAAATTGTAAAGTTATAACTAGTTTGAGTTAGATTACCATTTTTTTTGGATATCTCAACATCTAGAGTTAAATTTTGAAGCCCTTATTTTACCAGGGTAAAAACCCTTTACCCAAAAAAATTTTGAAGCCCTAAAAATTAGTTAATAGCTTTTTTAGCTAAATATATAGGTTAATTTTCTTCTTTTGGGCTAATTTCAGATATTGAGGAATATAAAATACGGACGTTGCAGCTGTTGATACGAATGCAATATTTTCACAGATTGAGGTTCAAGTTTCAACTTTAAGTTTTGAGTCTTAACCTTGAACTATTTTTCAGCTTAGTTTTTGGTTAAAGTTAAAGACTTTGTATGTAAAACATTAATAAAGGTTATGAACAGTATTTTATGGTTTATAAACATATATATAGTACAATAAAACATTAGTTTGGCTGGACATACGTTAGAAAAAATAATTCAAGTTAAGGTTCGCCAAGTACATTTGAAACCTAAGATCAAATGTAGGTTTCACTTTCTAAATGATGATTTAAGTATCAAATAATTTAAATTACAATTATAACAACAAGAACAATAATGAAAAAACATGATTGATATTTAATCATGCATGCTCATTTGAGGCTTTCAATTTACGTAATAAATGTAAGTTTTCATCTTGTTCTTTACTTTATATTAATATATAAAACGCGACAATTTTTGTGTAACATCATTTGATATTATAGTCTCACCTATACAAGAACATCTCCGGTGAGGCAGTGAAGATTTATATGTCATGTCTACAGTGACATGAATCCTATGGAGAGTTCATGCATGTGTATAAACCTAAAAGGAGGGAGAAACACAAGTTCTTGTGCATGTTGAACTAAAGAGAAAGAAAATTAAGTGAGTCCAAGTGCAACTTTAACCAATTACACGATTTGATGTTAAAAATATTAATGGTGATTTTTATAGACTTGATGAAGTTCATAGAACTAGAAGAATAAGTTTATACTAGTAGTATTTTATAAAAATAAGATGTGTTAATGGAATAGACTTGATAAATCATAGTATTAGAGATGCTCTAAGAATATTACATATAAAATAATCGAATAATATAAGTAGTAAGTTATAAAATTTTGATTTTAATATTATGAAAATACTTAATCTCAATACATTTATTAAAAAATAAATAAAAAATAAAAAATAATATGGATAAAGCATTTTAGATATGTGTAGGAGTGATAAAACGTTAGGGACTAAAAGTGTAAAAAGCAGAAAAAGTTTTTAAAATGCAGAAAGATGAACAAAGTGGTGGTTTGAATTTTATACCTTTCGGTAAATAAATAATAAAAAAAATCATACCTTTGTAATGCACGGGATTTGGTAATTAATGAAATAATGTATCTGATTTGTTTTGTACTTATATGTTACTACTACTACATTATTAGTTTGTAGGCCATTATAAAATGAGAGTCCACAATCGCTACCCCAGTACCCGATATGTTAATGAATACAAACATGACAATATGACATACTCACATGCATGCACACGGAAACATGCAAAACGCTCTCAAAATGACTTTGCTAAACTATCACTAGTTTTGTGTTTACAATTTAAAATTTTAAAATAAAGGGTGTACCAATTGGATTCTTATCATGCGAAATATTAGTGTTCTTTCATCATGCTAAACATCCTTTACGCATAAAGTATATTTATTTTTAATGGTTTCTTTTGTAAATCACCCATCATTGAAAAGCTCAATGTTGGAATATGTTGACATCCCAGACTTCCCCTTTAATAAATTATGAACAGCAAAAAGTATATATCACTTTATAAATAATGCGACGACACGACAACGGGAGATGCATGCAAAGTATTTTCATTCCAATATTATAAATTATAATCCTAAACTAATTATGTTATTATAAAAGAAAGTAAAAACTAATTGTGTTGAAAATAAAATTTGTCACATAATTTTGTTGACTACAAACCAAATAGTTTTGTTTAGATGTGACAAAATTGTGGCCACAACAATAAAATGTTGGCTAAAAACGAAAACTTAACCCCAACATAATCAGAAGAAACTTTCTTTAACAATTGATCGCATTATATAAGTATATCACTAACAGCTTATCACAAGCACCATTGACATCTCTCTTTATAATACCGCTGCATTGACGGACATAAGATCTGTTAGGTATGACGGTTGTGTAAGTTAATCACCGCATATCTAAAATATGATACGAAGTATTTAAGACTAGCTGAATGCTGTCAAGCCTCAGTCAATGAGTGCTTTATGTAACTAGTATTTGTTCAATTGTTGAATCTTTCTATATGGGTTGGTTACAAACGAGTTGGTCTATATAGAGTCAGCTCGATTGTGCTAACGTGTTTCATGATGTAGGAACAAGCTTGGCTCGAGGATGATATAAGATTGGATTGATGTTCATTTTTAATAGCTCCAATACTTATTTACAGTAAGCAACTTATTAATTTTTATTTATTTATTTATTATTTTTAATGTATGTGAAAATTCCAACAAACTTAGCTATCTAAGAAGTCTAAATCTAAAAGCCAAAATATCTAATATAACATCATTTACTATTTACATACTCCAAATAATTTTAGTATCTATATTTATAATTTAAATATTTATATATACATAAAACATCATTTATAAGCTTGAGCTCGGGTATTTATATATTTTGAGGTTGCTTTGTAAGCACGATCTCAAAACATCATTTATAAGGCTTGACTTAGACCAAATCGTAGTTTGATAAAAGCTCGACATGCTTGCAACTGGTTGGAAGCGTTATATATTAGCCATCTCTTGTGTTGAAGGAAAAACAATAAAACTGACCTTGTCAAAATCCATCATAGTTATGGAAAGACAGCATGCATATATTGAAGCAATAGAAATTGTCATAATGTCCAAAATCACCAAGAAATGTTAAACGATTAATAAGTTCAAGTTTGTATAATTAAATGGAGTCCAATGAATCAGTATGTACTTCGATCAAAATGTAAAGTAATTTTAACTAAAATAGAATTACCAAAACTGACAACTGCAGTTACTTCATCAATATTCTTCAATGGATCAAATAAGTATGTCAATTCGATGTTAACTTCTGCAGGAGTAGCGGAAATGTATGAATACATATAAACCCTTCATACTTTTTTAGAAGTAAGTAGTCTCTTTATCCTGTCGGTGTACACATGTTACTCCACTCGACCCATGTTAAGCAAGAAATGTAAAGCGTTAGCAACATCATATGTCATAAGCCCGATTTTTCCTCCAATCCAACTACCCAAAGTACTTCCAACCAAATATCCAATTTTTCCTCTCCTAGAAACCCAACAAAATATGTCCCAAACAATGTCCCTGCACCCCTTGAAACCCCTTCAGTCACAGTTCCTTCATAATACATTACTTCAATAAGATCAAATCCAGAAGAAACGATAGGTCCTAAGATACGATTTGCATTCTTATTTGCTACTTTGGCAGCTTTGGCTCCAGCTTTCTGGGCTTGTTTGGCTGCAGCTTTGCTTTCAATACCTTGTGAGATCGCATCAGCAATTGCGGATTCGATTGCTTTATTTCTTGCCAGCTCAGCATGAACTGTCCTGATGTTGTTGGTGTATAATTTTACACTCTCTTTTACACCACATACTAACGTTCCAGAACCACCATCGAAACAGTCAAAGATGCTAAACTTCCCAATTTGAGATGAAGCTGTTTGTCCAGCCATAGTTCTACATAATCCAGCTAGAAAAAGAAGGGAAAAGCGAGTGAGAAACAATGTTTTAGGACAACAATTGAAAGGTTTTGTACATGCCTTGGTATAATATCTTTATGTAGAAAACTTAATCTGCCTTAATTATAATCGAACAGATTATGACTTGAAGTGAAAATATATGCAATCACTGTAATATCTAAAGGTGTAGATCGTGTATCATTAAGCCGATCATTTCTTTTAGGCATGTATTATAATCGTTTAGCAATAAATTAATGTATGGAGCATATTATCAGTAAACCAAATATTCAAAATACGCAGAACAGATTCAGACAAAGCGTAAGCTATTTACTACTCGTCACAAATTACTCCGTGAAACCAGGTAATGAGATGCATACATGGATTATATACAGACAAACAAAAGTATGTGATCAGTCCTTTCTAGATGGCATGTTTTTGTGTTACTCGCATCAAATAGTTTTGATGGTTAAACATTAATCTTAAATAAAGATGAGATATTATTACAGGGATCGCTTCTATACATAATGGGCTATCTTAGGAGGCCTTTTTGCCATTCACCTCAAATGTACTTATTTTCTATGAACTCCACAAGGAAAATCAAATATGCATAAGAAACAAAGCAAGATTATATAACAAAATTTTAGCTGCCCTTTCAAGCTGTCTAATTCAGGTCTCATCGGTGCTTATGTGCATCCATTTTTGGATTTTTCATGTTCAAGTTTTTTAACTAGTTTGGCATACTCTTCGTGTTAATATTTGTTTTACCATGCCTCATTACATTGTTGCATGAACTGAACAAACGGTCACTTTCAACATCAATGTTATGGTTCTTTGTTTCACAATGCATATTCGTTAGATATGCTTATTAGCTTATGTCTAAATTATAGTCATGCATTAAAATTCTGTCTACATACTTCATCCGGTCAGTTGACAGATGAATAAGATGATTCACGATAGTAACATATTAACTCATTAAGAAGAATAGTAAATCTATATGCACATGCACAGACATAAGAATTTTCCCCCATGAATCAACAGAGGATGCCCCATTATTGCTAAAACCTAATAATCTATCACTTGTTGGGTCTTATTTCAGATACTTCATCCGGCATCTCAACAATATACAACAACTCTAATCACGAAAATTCTACTATGCGCTAACACCAGCATATAACATACTTCTGTTTCCAGCCTCTTCCATGCAGATTATGAAGTTTCATATTCTCACTTGAAATTAAAAGGATGGTACATCAATTTTAATGCATATATATGTTCATAACCATATTAAATAATGTATGCACTTCTTGGAATTCAATGAATTTCGCAGGAAGTATAACAATACTCGATCTGCTGCTAGAGCGCCAATACATGCATG
This sequence comes from Artemisia argyi, assembly GCA_030686995.1. Classification (NCBI taxonomy): domain Eukaryota; kingdom Viridiplantae; phylum Streptophyta; class Magnoliopsida; order Asterales; family Asteraceae; genus Artemisia; species Artemisia argyi. The sequence continues at coordinate 729,408 of JARVZY010002338.1, read as the reverse complement.
TTCTTATGTTATTCACGTTGTGTTCGGGATTAGTGCTTTTAAAACTCCTTATGTGCTTAAATATCACATGCTTTAAAGAACCAATTTCACTAACAAATAATTGACCCAATAATCAACAACATAAATAGTTGTAATAACTAAAATAAGGAAATGGATCCGACAGTCCCACGATTATTTGAAACTAACATCACAAGATTGTTCTCCAAAAATTCCTCAAAATATGTAACAGTTAATTAACGTTAATTTGGAAAAACACAAAAAATCTTAATGATTGAAGAAATAAAAATAACTACGAGTATACGAGAATGATTAAAATGTAATGTACCAATGAAACTAAGGGACATATAGCCAAGAACAAAGACCAGCAATTGAAATCTTCTCTTCTGGAAATCCATTAATAAATCAACCAATAAATTGGATTTTGTATACGAGATTGTGTCGGAGATCAGCCTTCACGACGTTAGATATTCAAACTGCTATTGTGTTATTTTTTTGTTACATTTTTTTTATTAATTGACTATCAGAGCTTAATTAATATTCAATTAAGCCATTAGTGATAAAAAGACAAATATATAGTGTTTAAAAAAAATACTTCTCAGAAAATTCTATAAACAATCCACAAGATAGGGCACATTGGTGGATAAAAAATTTAAACAAAGTTTTTTCAAAAGTGTATAGTTTAGATGCAAAAAAATATTGGGAAAAAAAACGTTTGGGAATTAAAATTTTATAAATCGACATTGTGTGCATTAAAAATTCGTTTTTTCATCCAACTTCATCTTAGTATATGTATCAAGATTTTGTTGTGCATCAAAATATAACAAGTTGAAAATTTGTGTGCATCCATTTGTTTTTATTTATTTATTTTTAAAGAGTATAAAAACTCAAATTGTAAAAAAATTCCTCACAACTTTTTTATGCACGGACATTCTCTATATTGGGGAAAAATTTCAGAATTTTACAAGAAGTTTTTTATTTTTTCAAGTCGTTTTACACTTCTCACATTGTTGGTCCTGATTTGAGTTAAACATGAATATGTTTAAGAAGTTAAAAACAAGTTTCACACAAGACCCATTTGACACTCGTAACACCATTCGTACTTTTCAGAGTTTATATTATTTATTAGAAATGAATCACTGAATTACAAGGGAATGAATCAAAGCTTGGTAGCTTAGCTTATGATTTAAGGAGAAGAAGACCCTATCACTATAATACAATTTATATTATTTTTGTTTGTGAAACCTCTAACTATCTCTCTATCAAACATTCTCTTATATAGGTGGAGATACGAGGGTAAAAATAGGGGGTTGTTGAGACGTGTCGTGCATCCAGGAGAGATGTACGTCTTTCGCTAAATATTTCTATTCTTGGAAAGAAAATAACCATACTTTAGGGAACAATGTTGACAACTATTTTCACATTTATACCAACTCCTCGTACTTGTTTTTGTCACTAACCTCCTTCCTCCTTTTTCTTGTTTGGACAATTTGGTAGAATAAATTTTTTTGTAGAGTTTGTGCAAAGGATTTGTGTGAGGAATTTTTGGAGGGTATGGTAAGGATTTTTCGGGTAGGTTTTTGTGTGAGGTTTTTTTGTAGGGTTTTGTGTGAGGTTTTTTTTTGTGTACTTTTGTGTAGGTTTTCATAGAGGGTTTGGATATATGAACTGGTCAATTCAATTTTTTTTATTAAAGTGTTTCTCACCCTTAAAGTTGCAACGTTAGTAGCAATTTTCGAAATAAACCACTTTTATTAAATTTTGACAAAATTCATGTGCGTAAGTTTAACCACTTTTATTATATTTTGACCAAATTCATGTGTGTAAGTTTGATACACAATTGGCTTATTGAAAACATTTACACTCAACTATTTCAACTTGAGTCCGCGCAATGGTACCAATTTCTTTAATTCCTTTAAATCCATTTTTTATAGTTATTAGTAGTCGGTCAAAACAGATCTGGATTATTGAGATTAATCCACCTTCTCTGAAATCACTTGTTGGTCCGATTTGGGTAAAACATGAATATGTTTAAGAAGTTAAAAGCAAGTTTTACACAAGACTCGTTTGACACAAATAACACCATTCATACTTTTCAACGTTTATAATTCTTATTAGAAATAAGAGTAAATTACACCGTTCGTCCATGTGGTTTGCGTTGACTGGCGCTGTTAATCCCTTGACCAAAGAAATTGCACCGTCCAGCCTTAACGGGCAAACGTTACGCGTCGTTTGTCCCTCCATCCAGTGGGCCCCACTAACGCTCGTTAAGTGTTGTTTACATGAAGTCCCCATGAGGGTATTCCTGTCATTTCCCAACACCCCTTAGTATTTAAAACCCACCCAACCTAGTATTTTCCCTCACAGTCCCCCAAGTCAAACCTTTTCACCACAAAAAAAAACCCGTCATCTTCCCTTTTCCCAAATCTTTACACTTAGTTCATGCTTTTGTTAGAGTTGCTCTTGAACTGCCCTGACAAGTATGTTAGGGTTTACCACCATGAAATTAACTCCAAGTCAGCAAATGGGTCAAAGTTAGGATCTTGTGACTCAACATAAGGGTGGTAAACCCTAACATACTTGTCAGGGCAATTCAAGAGCAACTCCAACAAAAACATGAACTAAGTGTAAAGGTTTGGGAAAAGAGAAGATGACGGGTTTTTTGTGGTGAAAAGGTTTGACTTGGGGGACTGTGAGGGAAAAGACTGGGTTGGGTGGGTTTTAAATGCTAAGGGCTGTTGGGAAATGACAGGAATACCCTCATAGGGACTTCATGTAAACAACACTTAACCAGCGTTAGTGGGGCTCACTGGATGGAGGGACAAACAATACGTAACGTTTGCCCGTTAAGGCTGGACGGTGCAAGGGACTAACGGCGCCAGTCAACGCAAACCACAAGGACGAATGATGTAATTTACTCTAGAAATAAATCACAGAATTACAAGGGATACTTGCGGTACACTATCCCGATTGAATAACAAATGAAACTCTCCCTTTTACATGAATCAAAGCTAGCTTAGCTTATGATTCAAGGAGATGAAGACCCTATGGGCACGTTTGGTAGAGAGAATTTCAGAGAAAAGAAATGAAGTAAATAATAGAAATTCAGAGAATAGAAATCAGTAGAGAATTTTGTTTAATTCTAATGTTTGGTAACAGCAGATACTTGACCCGAGAAATGAAAAAAAAATGTATATATATATATATATATATATATATATATATATATATATATATATATATATATATATATTTGTTGATTTTTTTTAAAAAATTATTTTTTCTAAATAACAATTCTAAAAAATATATATTAAAAAAATAGTTTTTAAATTTTTTTTGTAATTTTTAAATTTTTTTTATAAAAATTATTTAAAAAAAATATTTTTTTCTAAATAACAATTCTAAAAAATATATATTTAAAAAAAATAGTTTTTAAAATTTAAAATTTTTTTTTAAATTTTTTTTTATAAAAATTATTTAAAAAAAATTTATTTTTTCAAAATAACAATTCTAAAAAATATATATTAAAAAAATTAATTATATTTTTTTTTAATTTTTTTTAAAAGTTTATTTTTTAAAATTTATTTTTAAAAAAAATTATTTAAAAAAATATTTTTTCTAAATAACAATTCTAAAAAATATATATTTAATTTTTTTTTAAATCAAGTTACAAAGCAACAAAATCCAATTCTCTCCATTTCTTCACCTAAGCGAGTGGAAATCAAGTTACAAAGCAACAAAATCTCGAGAAATCAGATTTCTCCGCTTTTGTATTTCCTTGATGTACCAAACAAGAGAAATAATGTGATTTCCATTTCTTTGGCTCCATTTCTCTCTACCAAACACACCCTATGTCTATAATACATTTTGTATTATTTTTGTGTGTGACATCTCTAACTATCTCTATATCAAACATTCTCTTATATAGGTGGGGATACGAGTGTAACATGTGGGATTGTTGAGCCGTGTCATACATCCAGTGAAGAAGTACATCTTCATTTAAATGCTTTCATTCTTAAAAAGGCAACAACCATACTTTAAGAAATAATGTTGACAATTGTTTCCATATTTATACAAACTCCTCGTACTTGTTTGACTTTCTAGTAGTCCGCTTAACGAGCTTAGTTTGATTTGAGATTTATTTTATTTAAGGTGCCATAAGAATTAGTTGAGCCCGAGCTTGTGAAATTTTCATGAGCTCGAGCTTCGACAGGCTCTTGATCGGCTCGGCTCGGCTTGTTTCAACCACTTATTTGCCAATTTTTAGTCTTTTATAATATGAGTAAGAGATTTTCAAAAAGTGAAAAAAGGTATCTTGAGCAATTGAAATTGGACCAATGATAAGAGTGCATTTTTATTCTACATGGCAAAATTAGGCCTTCTCATTGTCTAGTTAAAAGTCATAATTGAACTTTCCTTGATCAAACTTATAAAAATAATAATAATGTGTATGTCAAAAATATATATAAAAATATAGGTGTCGATTTTATATTTAAAATAATAATAATAATAATAATAATAATGTAGTACATAAAACTTTTGTGATTGAAGAGGAATTTGCATATATGCTTCCAAAAGTAAAAATAACATAAAGAGTGAAAATATGAGGAATTTGCATATATGCTTCCAAAAGTAAAAATAACATAAAGAGTGAAAATATGACCAAAAGGACAGAGTTGTTAGCTGTACGTACACAAATAAACAAACGCGTTATTAACCCCAAACTCGGATTTCACAGTTGACTTGCTCTCTGGAAATTTAAAGTCTCCCCAGTTCAACAAAGGCTTAGTTTTCAATTTTAAAGTTGATTTTGCTCAATAAAAGTGCACATTTTCTGTTTCATCCTTTGGTCCATCAATGGCTGGATCATTACTTGGAGGTGCTGCTGTAGGAACTGCTTTTTCTAATTTATCAGAAGTCATCACACATGTATTAAAGCAAACTTTGTATTTTAAGTCCAAACTCAATGATATACAAATGACACTACTGATTATGAAACCTATCTTCAAAGACATCGAGAAACTAGACCAAGAACTAGCTCAACGGAAAGAGGAAGCTGATATGTACATTAATCTGATCAAAAATGCGGAAGACCTCGTTCGCAAATGCGAGCGTATCAAATACAATTTGTGGAAGAGATACAGTCATGCATCCAAGTTGGACAAATTCAATAAGTCGTTGCTCAAGTTTACGCAAGTTTATCTTCCATTGGTGGGGGTTAGGGATGGAAAGAATGTATTGGCGGAGGTGAAAGGCGGTTCAAGTGGTTCGTCTAGTGTTCCAGGGCTTCAGGACGATGTTAAAGGATTTGATGATCAAGTTAGAGCTTTGAAGGCAATGGTGGTCAAGGATCTAGTGGGTGATGATTGTTCGGTTGTAGTTGTTTCGGCTGCAGGAGGTTGTGGGAAGACTACTTTGGTCACAATGCTCTGCCATGATCCTGAGATTAAAGGTATTCACCAATTTATTCCATCATCAATAGTTATGGGCCGTTGTTAATTTCTGTTAATATCTATTCTATTATCAAAATGAATCTAACAACTGATTACTCTGTTAGATGTGACTAACTTGTGTTTGTTTATTAAGAGACTCTGAATTTCAATCTAATTCGCACATCTGAATCACAAGCGTAAATGTGAATATGAATAAAATGATATTGTTTGTTTCTTACTTTTTAATTGTTTGGATGATATAAATACAAATCAATTTTATTCTTACAAAACATAAACATGGTTAAACATCATATGGAGCATTTTAGTCATAAAATTATTGTGTTGCAATTTAATCTCATAAAGTAGTCATATGTTGTTGATGTGTTGTACTATTATGTGGTTGAACATCTTCATTTTTTTACAAATTGTCACTATCATTTACTTTTCAATTACAAGATTGCGAAAAAAGAAAAAAACATTTCATAGTATACTTAATATTGTTAATTAACAATTAAAATATTTTTAATGAAAAATTTAAGCTCATGTTCAAATTACATGTGCCACAATTTAATTTCACAAACTAATTATACATTACTATTAAAAAAAAAAAAAAAAAAAAAAAAAAAAAAAAAAAAAAAAAAAAATCTCTTAAGTGTTTTAGGAGCATCATTATTATTTTAAACAAATTTGTTTAGCAAAAAGAAAAGGATAATTCTCATTTTCGAGAAAAAATATCGCACAAAATGAAGAAAAAAAGGTAAAGACACCCTCTCAACATCTAGGTTAAGAGGTTTGAGCATCTAATCGCGTAGCAAAAAACAAACACACTTATTGGGCCAAATGTCTAAGTACGTAGTATAAATAAATCATATCAAGAGGCTTTGTTTGAAAAACTAACACCACTTAAGTGATCGAAGTCGGATTAATGATCATAGCTGATAATTTACAAATTCAAATAAATGAAAGATGTACACACACAATAAAACACATTTTTTTTTTTTTTTTTAATTAGCGCTCATAAAATTATGAGGTGGAATGCAATTGTAACAATAAATGTACGTAGAACGTTATCTTAAACAATCCTTGATGATAGTGTTCTTATATTGTTCTATATAAATTTTTAATGTCAATGTTCTTCATTGAGCAGAGAAATTTGATAACAATATCTATTTCGTTACCGTCTCAAGTAGCCCCAACTTAAGGGTCATCATCAAAAGTTTACTTCAGAGAAACAGAGATCATAATCGGCTCAATTTTGCTAATGAAGCAGTTGCAATTCAAGAATGGGGCAGCTTTTTGGGTGAAAACAATACTCCAGTGTTGTTAGTACTTGATGATGTTTGGTCTCATTCTATTATTGAGAAATTCAAGTTCAAGTCACCTGGATACAAGATTGTGGCCACATCCAGGAGTGACTATACACAATTCAGTAATAAATATAAATTGCAACCTTTAAACCGTCATTATGCTACTGATCTGTTCAGGCACCGGGCATTTTCAGAAGAACGTTCTGATATAACAGTTGAGCTTGTTGATAAGGTAGATGGAAAGCTATTGTAACTGCTACTCTTATTTGATATTCAATTTCTAATAATATCATGATATTAATCATTGCAAACGGATTTCCGCAGTTGGTTGAGTCTTGCAAGAATCATCCACTGGCCCTTAAAGTGATTGGTGGTATGCTTAATGGGGCACCCCTGGCAAGCTGGGAAACTATGTCCAATGAACTGTCTACAGGGAAACAATCTATCTGGAATTTGAACGAGTTTATGGAGCTTCTTCTAGAAAAGAGTTTGGATATGCTTGATGAACCTGAAATTAAGCAATGCTACTTAGACTTGGGGTTGTTTCCTGAAGATCAGAGGATCACTGCTACAACGCTTATGGACATGTGGGTCCATTTATACAACCATGATAAAGAGGGATCGGCTACATTTGACAAGCTCTTCAGGCTTTCAACCAAAAATCTTGCAACTTTGTTACCAATAAGGTACCTGGTTTTAAATTTCAGTGGTAGGTGAATTGTTGAAAGGCAAACAACCACAAACACATTAGGGTTAAGAAACTCTAATATGATATGATGTGGCAGCAACCTTTCATAAACAGTCTTGCACAAAAACAAATTGACAATAATAGATAAAAGTTACCTGTTAGGCAGAAATATTTTCTGTGCAGAATTATCATTACAAACAAATACTACTAGCCACATTGACTTTTTAAGGTTGACCTTTTATTTCAACACAATTAGTCACAAACATGTACACATAGAATTAAGATGAAATTTTTTTTCTCTCCTTTGATTGATTAAACATAAGATCGAATACATAATGAATAACCTCAATGCATGGCAGTGAAGAAATAAACTTTCTTGATTATTGGATTGATGGGAATAGAAACCGAATAAATATCATTAATTGTATTAATCTGTTGTAACCTGTTTTTTTTTGTTTGGAGCTTAAATCCAATGCTGTTCGAAAAGAAAATTTATTATTTCATATCATCCTTATTACAAATTTTAATAGGATTTCCGAACTGTTCTTGACATTCATTTGGTTATTAACTTTGAAACCAACTGCAGGAAACATTTAGCTGCTGTTGCCAACCATTGTGAGGACGAAGTTGTTATGCAACACGACATGATGAGAACACTGGCTATTCGTTTGAGCAGTCAAGGGTCGGTACGACATAGAGAGCGATTGATTTTAAGTCCACGTGGAGAAGTTTTTCCCATATTTCAAAAGACTATCCACGCACGTCTATTGTCAATTTCCACTGGTTGGTTTAGTGCATTTTCACCTTAATTATAGATGGTACCTATTATGTAGCCAAAAATGTAGTTAATCATTCATTCTAATCCTATTATACATGCCTACTGATAATGACAGATGAAAGATTCCCGTTGCGGTGGAATAGGATAAAAGTCCCTGAAGTGGAAGTTTTTGTATTGAACTTCATGTCAAAGATACATCCCTTGCCAAAATTTATGAAAAAGATGAAGAGCTTAAAGGTCTTAATCATCACAAACTATGGATATGACATCCCAGAGCTCGAGAACTTCCCTGCACCTAAGTGGTTAGCGGGTCTAACCAGCATTAGATTGGATCATGTTTCCTTATCTTCAATTAGTACATCAATACTTGAGCTGGTCAACTTACAGAAGTTGTCCTTGATCATGTGCAAAATATGCAACAGTTTCAATGAATCAACTCCTAATCACCCAAACCATTTGACAAGCCTCTCAGAGATAGACATTGATTCTTGTGCTGATTTAACTACATTTCCTGCAATCTTCTGCAACATACTTTGCCTTAAGAAACTCAGTGTCACTAATTGCCATGAGCTAACTTCACTCACCGAGAGATTCGGAAACCTGGTAAATTTGGAAGTTTTACGGCTTGCGTCATGCTCAAAGCTCACAGAAATACCTGAATCATTAGGAAACCTCCAGCTACTAAGAACTATAGATCTATCTCACTGTTTGAGTCTGTGTAAGTTGCCAGAGAATATAGGTGCATTGGGTAGTCTAACAACAATTGATATGAGGGGTTGCACTGGACTCCATGATCAGCTGCCAATATCACTTGACGATTTACCTTCACTTAAAGTGATTTGTGATGAAGAAATCTCCGGGCTATGGAGTGATTTCACAAATGTGGATGTAACGGTGGTACAAGAAGACAGACTTCATTGCCTTTCCAGGATAATCTCAAGATAATATGAGTAATGAATCACATGTATCTTACGTTGGTTAATTTCTACTCCGTATTTTATTTTTTGGCAAATTTGCTGAAGATAGACTTCATTGTCAGAGATTTTATGTTTTCAGTTCTTTAATCTTTCTATTTCAAACACTATTTCAAACTCTATCCCAATTCTTGTAAATCTCTCATGTAGCTACTAAGAACTATAGTACGAAAAACATAAAAAATGGCCAAAAATTCCACTACCGGGTAAAAGTTCAGGGGTAGCGACCGCTACCCCTGAGATACAAGTACATCCGCCCCTGATTTGAACCTATATTCGACTCTCATTTACCAGATATTGGAATTTCTTTGTATAAAAGGATAAGCACTTCTGACTGGTTTATGTCAAAGAACTCATCCATGATTTTATGCGACTTTTGCCATGAAGAATGGGACGGCATTCCATCTGCATAGTAAAAAAAGACCATCATTAATAAATGAGTTAAAGATGCTAAACTTTCCAACAAAACAAGAAAATTTACAGCCGTGAGATATGTAGCACTGATGTTCATAAGGTGTGTACTTTGATCCCCTTGGCTGTTTATAAGAATTTGGAACGGAAGGTTTTATGACTACAAGCTTAGATAATAGATGCATAATATTACGACGATAAGCTTAAGTGTATCAAGGGGAATTTCTGACCTCAAAATTAAGTGCAGCTCTAGTTTTGTAAGACTGAAGTTTGTCCATTATAGTCAGGATTGTGGAATCTGCCTCGAGAACTAATCGATGTCCTCTTATGACATAGTAGTATTTATTGGAATACTCGGATAGTGATATCCCCGTAAAGTCATGCAGGAGTTTTGCTGAATCGGTTTGCTCTAACAATCAATTGCATGTATGCACAAAAGAAGAGTCATGACACAATCCATCCATTCATATCCAACAATCATGCACTAAAGTCATGCTTTAACTTCTATCCATCTTTTTTTTTTTTGAACGGCAAATTTATTAAAAAAAGAAAGAAGCTACATGAGAGATTTACAAGAATTGGGATAGAGTGGTACAAGGATTGCTAACCCATTCTATCCAACTGAATGAGACTTTTCTACATCTACTAGTGATCCAATTTAACGACATTGATTGAATATCGTTGAAAATTAACTTCTATCCATCTTATGAATTAACTTTCGGATCAATGTTTGATAAAAATGTATTCCCATATTCACAAGTGTTAAATAGATATGGTGAATTTGTTCTTTACTCGTATATAACTTTAATTGGACATGATGAATTTTTTGCAAATTAATTTTGGAAAGCCAAATTATCTAACAAAAAAGTATAGTCATAAGTCATCACTAACAATCAGTTGATGATCTTGAATACCTTCAAGCACGGTTTGTAGAAAGTGAGAGTAGACTTTTATCTGCCTTCACTGTCACCAGAGGCTCTCAATACCTAGTGATATGTCTGCAAGTATTTGATAGTTCACCTTGCCAGTGCAATACCCTATATACCACATGACTTTCCGTTTTCAAGTATCAAACCCGGCCATCAATCAAACAAAGACAATAAGAATAAGAGTCGACCCTTGATATCCGTACCCGCGAACCAAACACACAAACAAGAAATACTACCCAACCCATTTTAGTTTTTTTAATTTATACATTAACATATTTTCTAATTTCTATATGTTTAATATATAAATAGAGTAAAATACACCATTAGTCCCTATGGTTTGGCTAGATTTCATGTCTAGTCCAAAATCGAGAAAATTCAGTTGGCGAGTCCAAGATTTCCAGAATATTACATGGTTAGTCCAAATTTCCTAACGAGTAACGACATTGCTTTCTTCGTTATCTTCAGTCACATATCAGGCACATGAGGTCATGAGGATGCACATAGTTTAATACTTTTATGTTTGTCATTTAATGTATTTTTGAATATATTTTTGTCATTCTAATAATTTGTTTATTATTATTATTATTATTATTATTATTATTATTATTATTATTATTATAACAATTTTCATGTGGGTCTCACTATCACCAATCATACTCTTTTCTTTTTCAACCCACCGCCCCACCACTACCACCACCACCGTCCACCAACTCCTACCACTGTTCTTTCTGAAATAGTACATAGTAACATTATGCCCAAAATATGCCTCATGATAATTGTGATTTTTACATTATGCCCAAAATAATAACATTTTTACATCAGTTAACACTATGTTGAACAATTTAGAACATCTCAAGCATCTAGATCAAGATGATCAATCAAGAACAAATCCAAATTCTACCCAACCCCATGACCCGATCCAAACAATAGCAATAGTCACTAATTGCAATAAAAAGCAACATGCTTCACCTATCTATTATAAGAGTTATACTCCAAAAATTCATAAACCCCGATCCAACATTCAATAAAAAGCAACCTACTCACCACCGTTAAGCAGTCATGTAAGGGTCAATGTGGTGAATCAAGTTCTAGGTCTAACAAGAAAATCAAAAGAAAAGGGAAACATGTTAATGGTTCAGGTGGTGCATCTACTAGTTTAAGACCTCTAAAAAGAGTTAGGTTTTCTTTGGATGGTGAAATTCAAGGTTCAGCAGCTGCAAGGGATAAAGAAGGCAAGAGACTATATACTCTTACTATTTTATAGCTTTTCATTTCTTGTTACCAATTTTTATGAATGTTGATAATGCACTTGGAAGACAGAGTGGTGGAAATAAAAGTCATCCTATTGCAAGTCAAAATGGTCTAAGCTTGGTGGTTGGTGGTGCAACCCACATTGACTCAAGTGCATCTGCTGATGCAAGACAAAATGAAAGTCATCCTGCTGCAAGTCAAAGTGGTCAAAGCTCTATGGTTGGCGGTGCAAGACAAAGTGATGATAGCAGGATTAATCAAAGTCAAAGTGATGGTGGCCAAAGTGATAGTGGTGCATCTGCAAGTCAAAGTGGAAATGCTAGCGGAAGTAGAATTGGTTCACCAAAATAGAGCAGAAGTGCAATAAGGAATGAAAGACTTGGAACTGGTGGAAGTCTGGTTTACCAAAGGAGTCTAATGCTCCTGGCTCACCTAAATGGAGCAGATCTATGATAAAGTGTAAAAGAGTTGGAGCTGGTTCACCAAAATAGGCTTAAGTTGGATTAGATTGATGTTTGAAACTTATGTGCGATATTTGAACATGTTTAAGACTTCATTTATTTCTTTGGTAACTATAGTAGCCAATATGCAATTAAAGGCTTTTATGAGTAAAAGTGTACATGTTTAGGTCATTTTATTTGTACCAATTACTTGCATTTGCATTATGTGTATGCAAAAATGCAACTTCTTATCAATTTTGTATGCCAAAAAGGTCAAATTTAACCCTATGACAAAATTGCCAATTACAGCTTTTTTAACCAAAACAAAGTCAACAAGCTTTAAAAGTTCCATTAAGATGACTTTAGTATGTAAAAACCAATGTTTATCAGTTTGGTATGGCAAAAAAAATCAAACTTAACTCACTGACCAAATGGTCAACTACAATTTTTTAACTAAAGCAAAGTCAACAAGCTAAATATATTCTATTATGTTGGCTTTTAGTGTGCAAAAACATTTGTTTATCAGTTTTGTGTGCCAAAAGAGGTCAAACTTAACCCACTGACATAATGATCAAGTATTTATTTTTGCCTAAATCAAAGTCAACAACTAAAATAAGGTTTCATCAACTTAGAGCTTTATAAAGCTTCAAGAGAGAATAGGAAGTAAGGGGGACCTTCATTAGAAATTGGACCCATACCTTCTTTCTTCTCCTGGGGAACCCTGATAAAGTAATCGACGACAGGTTAGTACATTTCTCTTGCTTGCAGATTTTTCCCTGCGCTGATTCAGGAGCATTCTTCTTTAGTCTAGGATTCTAAAAAAAAAGAAAAAAAAAAGATTGGGCGAGAACAAGAAGGGGTCGTCATCCGACGACCATCTACTAAGCGAAAACTCGTTCACTTCCTTTTATTCGCACATAAGATGTGCAGATAGCCTAGGGGAAGAGAAGCAAGCTAGCCCCGCCTACCTACCATCTATATCTATAAGAGGCATTACTCAATATAGGTGCAACTTGCAAGGCTTACAGAAGTACCGAAACAACCACAATATGCACCACTTCCAATTGAAAAACAAATTGTTGTCATTTATGCAGCTGTCGATGGATTCTGTGATCGAATGCCACTAGACAGAATTTCTCAATATGAGAGCGCCATTTTAAAGAGTATAAAAACATAATTACTACAATCCCTTATAGAAAAAGGTGGCTTCACTAACGAGCTATAAGTAAGAGAAAGTCGCGCAACCAAAGTTCCCCTTATTATACAAGGTGGTGGAGCGCTAAGAAAAAGAAAGCATTATCTCTATACGAAATGAAGCAGCGGCTAGCATGCTAAGCTAAGATCAACCACTTGGAGAACGCGGAGCCTTTCTTTCTCGGTCGTCTGTCTTAATAAGTTAAGCGGATTTTGATTCATGTGGTCGTTCTCTGTTGCATTGGTGTTTTCACTCCCCACTCTCCACCATAACAAAATGTTTCCACTATATCTCATCAGGAGTAGTCAAAGGAAGTACGGCAGGCCCGGATAGGAAAAAATGAACTAAGAAGTAGTGCATAGAACAATGGATCAATTCATTCAACAAGATCCATTCGGATCAGACCAGGATGAATGGGATTGGTTTGACCTCTCGCTCGGAATTAACCCGCCGCCGACAGATGTCCCATGCCATGTTTCATGAATAGCTATGCCCGAGAATTAATGAATTGTGATATTGCGCTGAAGAGAGGGAGTGATGAAAATAATTGAGTGGGAAGATGTGGAATGCTCTTGCATGAATCGAGATATGTACAATACATATCGAGATATGTACAATACATATCGAGATATGTAAAAAGCTATGTACACGTGTTCTAGAGTACAAAGTGAACAGTAGTCGGACAAAACTAGGCAGGTTGAAAAATAAGTATAAAAAAGTGTTCGGACAAAAAAACCCTCGTGTGATTTGCACGTGCGGACCGAGATAATGACCAAATCTAACAATCGCTAGAAAATTCGCAACCGGCGTAATATTCTCAAAATGCTGGACTAACAATGCAAGATTTCGCGTTTTGGATGTCATATGAAATTCGGCACTACTTCAGGGACCAACGATGTAATTTACTCTAATATTAATATAAATATCTGTTAAATAGATAAAGGACCTCACTACTGTAAAAGTTTTAACATATCTATCCTTTTCCATTGCAACATTTTTATCTTTAATTTTGCTCAAACATTTATTAAATAAATAAATAATAATAATAATAATAATAATAATAATAATAATAATAATAATAATAATAATAATAATAACTAAAAAAGAAAAACTTAACTTTAAAGATCATCATCTAATTCAGTACCTACTAATTCTTTGATTCTAGTTAATAAGAGAGATCTTGTAACTTTTTTAAGAACGAAGAAAGAACTTGTATCTCAATGGTATCCCATGTTATGTGAAGAGCCCTTCAACCAAATAGTTGCATGTTTAAATCATGTTTAGAACATGAGAGATAGATTTGTGATGTAAATGTTTTAAGATGGTTAAAAATTGCCGTTTTACAAAAAACTAACAACGCCTTTATTCATGATATGACGAATTTTGCAGTATTTGATTTTTAAATAATTTATTTTTTGTGTTAGGTTCAAAGGGATCAACACTTTTTATTTGTGTTTGGATCAAAGGGATCCACACAGCCGTTCAAGTTTGTGGTTGGTTTTCTTAAACAACTACTCTCAAACAAAATAAAGAATAAATATATTAAAAAAAAAAGTTTAATGATTAAACTAATAATTATGTGCTTAAAACATCATTAACAACATGAAAAGTGCTTTGGGCAATTTTTCATAAAAGTGTTGATTGGTATAGTTTTACTTTTGATCCGTACATTGCAACGTAAAATCTTCAAAAACACCGTATAATAAATGCACAATGAGAGTGTACAAATTATTATCTTTTTCATAATCCTTTTAATTTTTTTTTAATCTTTTATACTGACGCACCTCGTAACATAGTCAAATAGTCAAATTTAGGACCACCCACAGGCTACCTACCCTCAAAAGCTTATGTTGCTAATTTAAAAATAACGAACCTTCTTCACTACCTCCCTCTTTTTTTCAACAGATACAAAAACGCGTTCTTCAATCACATCAATATTCAAAGTTCGCTCTTATCTTTATACAGTACTAAACTTAAACTTCTTTCAGTTAATCTATGGAATAATCATTACTTGGAGGAGCTGTGTTAGGAAATGGAGTTTCTAAATTATCAGATACCATAAATTTCGAGTTCATTTAAGGTATGCTTTCTATTAGTAGTAACTTTACAAGTTCCTTTTTCTTTATTTGTGTCATAGCTAGGAAATATGTTTTGAAACTTGGCATGGAATAACTAAGATCTCGTTGTTTTTATTCCTATTTGAACTAAGCTTAGATAACCACATTAAACATCATGAGAGTAATCATAGTAGAGAAGAAACATAGTTTAGGACTTCAGGTTGAATCCAGTTTACAATATGAATCAAGTCTTGAACATCCGTTGACTTAAACAAAGAAAGAACAGAACATGGATATGTTTGTACTTTGTAGGGTAGGAGACGACCAAATGACCAATTGGTCTCCTCTTTCTGAAAGTTTCAGTTAGACCCTTTAGGTTTTAAAGATATTTTAAAACAAGTCTATAAAGTTTAATGTCTTAATAATTGGAAATAAAGAATATTTAAGATTATATTTCTTTATACCTTTTGGTCCTTTAAAGAAACACCTATAGAAGTTTCATTTAGTTAACTTTCTTAAAATATAAGTATAATGTGGCGCCTCGATTCTTTGGATGTCATGGAAAGTTTGTGTCTAGATTACTAATAGAAAATGCTATCTAAGTGGCCAAATGTTTTTATTAGGGAAAGATGAAGGCTTTGGAGTTCAGTTCATTAGAGTTAGTATAGTGATATATTTAGTTCTAATATTAATTAATTGTTGAAATAGATTGACGACAAGTGTTGCGGAGATCTTATGGCCCTAGCATCGTTTCGAAGTCAATTCAGGTACGGATTTCTCCCGCTCCTTGATCTATAACATGGTTGTATGGATGTTCATACTTCCTATACTTCCTTTAGCGATGCTAAATTATACTTATGTTAGGAATGTTCGCGATATTATGTAATGTCATGACATCATGTGCTATCTTATTCATTTTTGTATCAGCGATTATATTTGAGAAATTAAAAAAATATATATATACTTTAATGGTAACCGATGATACGTTGTTCTCATTATGACTTTTGAGGAAAACTTTGTGGAATTACTTTGATGCGAGCGCTTTTGGATCTATTTGAACTAGGACTTATATGCATGGTGATCACACTCCGGTAACTGGTTTCTATGTTCACTTGTGCAACCTTATAATCCCTTTGGTAGAACTAGATAGGAGAATAGGTATACTCGGTGATCACACTCTGTTACCACACGCATGTCATTGTGGCACCAATGGCATGACACTATCGTGAGAGTGTGATGGCTCACGATGTCTCCCCTTTTGTTTATTATGCTTGTCTGGAGAGCCTTAAGTTATCTGGTACTTTATGAATTGTTAATATGAAATTTTGTGTGGTTGTGTGATGTAGCGTCCAATGGCGGAGCATAATAGGGGCTAGAAGGGGTGCTGCCCCCCCAAGAATTTCAATTGTAACTAGTATATTTTAGTGTATCTTTGGTGGCATTGTTGAAGAAGAAGCAGGAGGGAGGAGGCAATAGGCATCTAATAGTGTTGTTAATAGTTTTTTTGACTTTTTCCGTGGCCCAATAGTGTTGTTAATAGTTTTTTTCACTCGTCCAATCAACTCAATTTTATAACTTGCACGTATTAGATAGTTTTCTTTAGTTGAGTTTTGATTATTTTTGGATTTCATTACTATTTAAAATTATTAGGCGTTTCATTTACCAATTACCACTAATGAATCAAAGATTTTGGATAATAGATTATATATGTTTTTAATAGGTTAATATCTAATTTGTTATACTTTTTAGGTAGATTGTTTGTTGTTTTATGATATTTAGATGTGAATCACATATATGGTTAATTAGGAAACCGCTTGATTAATTTAACTTATATGCACATTTTTCTAATATAAAATGTTAGGCTACTCGCAGTAAGCTTACATACTCGACATGGACGATCGATTTGCTGTCGATTGCCCTACCGTACAAAATCAATCGCCAAGCATTTTTTTTGGAACTTGGTCGTGAACTCGATCGATATCACACCTTGGGTGTTTTTTTTTTTTTTTTTTTTTTTTTTTTTTTTTTTTTTTTTAGAAAAGGTATTTTTGTAGTGTATGTTTTTTGTAGTGTAGGTCGCCCTTACGGGGCACCCAATCGCCTGAAGGTCGCTGGACATAGAAAGCTGACGTGACAGTGAAATTGGGAGGGATTATCTCTCCTTACTGCGAGTAGCCTTAGTTTTATGCTAGGATGGTTTCGGCCCCCCAAATGAAATGCTCAAGCTCCGCCACTGGTAGCGTCCATACACACCTTCCGCTTTGGGATGCACTTGGAGTCGCAAATCCAAGTATATCATTTTGATATGTGATAATATGATTTTGGTACCCCGAGTAAGCACTTTGGATATTCTTTTTAGTAGGGCACTCGATATAAAATTCCCAACCCCTAGCTCGTTGGCAAAGCCTCATATTTCTTTGATTACTCTGGTGGCAACATGTTGATCTATTTGTGTAGATTTGTTTTTGGAAAAATAAAAATTGTTTTGTTTGTACTATTGCTATTCATTTTTGCCGTTATCTTTTCTTTGTGATCAACGTCCGCACACTAATGTGTTACATCAACCGCACCTCTTTTCTTTGTGGCATGGGTGTATATAGAGAGCTAAAATACTTGGGAGATATTGTAATTGGAGACTATGTTTGGATTTGTAGTGGTTTTGACATCTGATGTGACCTTCCATTCCTACGTCGAGACATGGGTGTTACAGTTATGTTATCTGAACTTAGGTTTGATTATGTAATAAGCCACAAGCCTATGAGTTTTGGGTAGATTATGGGATTAGGATTCCTATTCTTACAATTGTTATTTTTCTCACTCGCTTGATTTTGATTCTCTCATTTTTGAATTCTTTGTTTGGGTGATCGTGTGGTTGATCGTTTGTTGTTTCAGAGATTAGGAATTGTGGTTCCTTTTGTGGTTTTATTTTTAGTGTTTGTGGAATCTGATGGAAATTCTGTTCACATGTGAGGAATCTGATAAGACACTCTTCTTTTGGTTGTAACGGGAAGGGTGTCTATACTTGTGAGTTTTTCAAAAGCATTCTTGTTATTTATTCGGTTGGGTGTAGTTATGCTTGGGTTGAAGTATATTGTACAGTTTCTGTAAAGTAACATTTAGCATCACAAGTCTTATAGTATACATGTTATACAAGATTTGAGCTTATAAAAGTTAGTTTTATTTTTGTTAGAAGGACTATGTAAGGTTGATTATTGTTAACAGGAAGGCTTCAAATGAAATGTTAAAAAGAGATTAATGTTTGGTTAAATCACTAGGAGAAATTCTGATGAATTATCATATGGCTGTGATTGCACAGACTTAAAACCTTCCGAGCTAGTAAGATATAAGAAATATCATACTTTTATTGTTCAATTGTTTAAAATGTTTTTAAGCACTTGGGTCTTTTTTTTTCCTTCTTGAGACACTCGCTACATTGATATTGACATAGTCAAATTTAGGACAACCATGTTTCAATTTGTTTTCTTATATTTTAAAATAAAAATCTTCTTCAGTTCTTCCCTCTTTCTTTTGCAACACAAACAAACTTGTTCACCAATCATAACATCAATTCTAACTTATTGAACATCTTTCAGCTCATCAATGGAAGAATCATTTATTGCTGGAAAAATGTTAGATGCGGCTGCTTCTAAATTATTAGATGTCATCTTAGATGTTTTTGCGAAAACCTGGTACTTTAAATCCACACTCACCGAAATAAAAGAATCTATAGAAAGTATGAGGCCGATATTCAATGATATAGAGAAACTAAATGAAGAATTGGATCGCCGTAGAGATGAAACGAATCAGTTCATTGATCTGATGAACGAAGCAGAAATAATCATTCGGGAATGTGAAAATATCAGATATGATATATGGAAAAGATATCGCCATGCGAATAAGTTGGACGAGCTAAACAAATCGTTGTCAAAGTTTGTAAAGTTTCATCTTCAGTTGCAAATGGGTAGAGATGTAAAGGAAACATTGGTGGAGGTGAGAAATTTGAAGAAGGTCTTCGAGAGAGGAAGTTCGAGTAGTTGGTCGTCTGGTGTTCCGTTGCTTAATGGTGTTGTTATCGGATTTGATTATCAAGTTAATAAGTTGAAGAGGATGGTGCTTGAGAATTCAACTGATGATGATTGTTCGGTTGTAGCTGTTTCGGCTCCTGGAGGCTGTGGGAAGACTACTTTAGTCAAAATGCTCTGCCATGATCCTGAGATTGAAGGTATGTAAATCTTGTCCTTTTTTAGATGCATACATTGGTAATGAAATCAATTTTAATTGCTGTAATGTTTTAGTGCTAACCCTTTTTTATTCATATTTTGCTTCTTTTGCTCATTATGGTTTGCAATTTAATTTTGATTCCCAAGTTGATCTTATTAGGGACAACTCTATGACTATTTAAAATAAAAGAAATGCTATAACCACATAAAAATTACAAAAGAATTTTCACAAAATGATGGGTTGATTTGTTAATAAGATAGACGGAAAGAAAGAGAGTGTATAAATGGTCTAAGTGTCATGTCACAATGGTAAAAGTTTTTTTTTTTTTTTTTTTTTTTTTTTTTTTTTTTTTTTTTTTTTTTTTTAAGATTATGTTGTTCTGGCAAATCTCCAAAACTGTTCAAATAGATGAAAATTATATTCCAAATAAATGCCAACATAGGTCCTTTATGATATCCCAGTGATTCAATATGAGGCACCATTAGTATACTGGTTTGGGAGTAGCGGCCAGCGGGTCACTTTTTCAAATCAGGCATAAATTTACTCTCTCAATCAGTTCTGTTTATATTCATATTTCATGTTGGATCAGATATTTGATCACTTAGTTTAGTTACAAAAAACTAAGTATATTTCTCAGAAATTATGTAAATACAATCTTATGAAACCAATCATAAGCTTCAATCTCTATAACCTCTTGCTGCTACAAATCCAACATACCCTACTACCTATTCAGGAATAATTTTACTATCTTAAAAGACGAAGTATTATTGTTGCATTTTGCCTCTGTAATTTATAACATGCGTGTGTGATATGTTCCTTGATGAAACTGGTTGATCCAATAAACGAGGTTTCTAAACTACATCTTAATACTTTAGCTTATTCTTTTTGTCAACTCTATTTAATGATAGTGATTTCACTTGAATCAGGAAAATTTGGTAGGAACATCTACTTTGTTACTATCTCAAGCACCCCCAACTTAAGGGTCATCATCAAAAATTTACTTCAGAATAACCATGGGGGTCTGCCGCTTGAGTTTAGTAGCGATGAAGACGCGGTCCATCAATGGGGGAGCTTTTTGAATGCAAATAAATCTGAAGTACTATTAGTACTGGATGATGTATATACTGATTCCATCGTAGTGAGCTTCAGGTTCAAGTCATCTGGATATAGGATTCTGGTCACATCTAGGACCAACTTTCCGCAATTCAGAACATATAAACTGGACCCTTTAGACCCTCAACACGCTGCCAAACTTTTCCGCCGCTCGTCATTTTCAGAAAATGAAAGCGACCAAAATGATGCACGGAATGATCTTGTTGAGAAGGTTGAGTATGTGAAATACTTTTCTACATAACTTAACCATTTTCATATTTTCAAAATTTTTAATATTCGTTTTGGTTTTACTTTTTCAAATCTTAAGCAACTAATAATACCTAATACTATGTAGTTGGTTAACTGTTGCAAGAATCATCCGCTGGCCCTTAGTGTGATTGGTGGTTCGCTAAAAGGGAAACCAATTGCACGATGACAAAGCCTGTTCAGTGAACTGTCTAAAAGAAAGAAATCTGTTTGGGACCAGCATGATCTTATATTAAAATCTCTAGAAAAAACATTGCATCAGTTTAAGGATCAGCCTGAAATCAAGCAATGTTATATAGACCTGGGATCGTTTCCTGAAGATCAAAAGATAGCCGCCACTGCGCTTATGGATATGTGGGTCCATTTATACAGGCACGATGAAGAGGGATTAGCTACCCAAAACATCCTCTTGGAACTCTCCTTCAGAAACCTTGCAACTTTGTTTCCAATAAGGTACATATGCTCCTTAACAGCTGGTAGGAATATACTATCATTTGGTTATAATTTGTATTAGATTGCATGAAACACTTACCTATTATTCTAATTTTTTTTCTAAAGGCAACATTTTCCTACTACTGCCTACCATTGTGAAGAGGAATCTGTTATGCAGCACGATATGCTGAGAGCGCTAGCTATTCTGTTGAGCAGTAAAGAGCCAATAGAACTCAGAGAGCGGTTAATCATAAATCCAGGTGAACCAGATCTTCCCCAAATACCAGAGACTGTCAACGCCCGTTTATTGTCAATTACCACAGGTCTGTATGACTTATTTCCCCTTAGTCAGAAATTAATGTAATTAGCCATTATTTTAATCATACTATTCATGCCACTAATGACAGACGAAAGAAATTCTTCGATATGGAACAACATACAAGTCCCTAGAGTGGAAGTTTTTGTATGTAACTTCTTGACAAAGACACATCCCCTGCCACAATTTATGCATAGAATGGACAAATTAAAGGTCCTAATCATCACAAACTACGGATATAGCTTCTCAGAACTTGAGAACTTCCCTGCTGCACAACATTTATCTTGTTTAACTACCATTAGGTTGGATCATATTTCAATATCTTCGATTATTACATCAATACTCAAGTTGGAAAACTTGCAGAAATTGTCATTGATCATGTGCAAAATAGGCGACAGTTTCAATGAACATACAGTTGTAAACCATAACAAGCTGTCAAGTCTCTTGGAGTTGGATATCGACTCCTGTGATGATTTAGTTATGTTTCCTGAAATGCTATGCAATCTAGTTTGCCTTACAAAACTCAGCATCACTAATTGCCATGAGCTGACTTCACTTTCGGAAGAATTTGGAAACTTGACAAATTTGGAAGTTTTGCGCCTTGCGTCATGTTCAAATCTCACAACATTGCCTAGATCACTCAAAAACCTTGAGAAATTAAAAATTCTCGATATATCTGACTGTTTAAATCTGAGAAAGTTGCCAGTGGAGATAGGTGAGTTGCGTTGTTTGCAAACAATTCATATGAGAGGTTGCATGGGGCTGGATGAGCTGCCATCATCAGTTGAGAATTTAAGTCCACTGGAAGTGATATGTGACAAAGAAATATCACTGCTATGGAGTAATCACCCCGATGTGAAACTCCGAGAGGTAGAGGAAGATAAACTCGGTACCTTGATGAAGATCATCGCAACTTAATGACTGATTTAATACTGCATAACATCAGCTGGTATGCATTCTTATTGTGGTTTCCTTGTATATTTATTTTATTTTTAAAATGTCTTTTGGATATATACTGTTTCGTTAAACATTTAATGTATGCTGGGAAAAGAAAACGAAAACTAATCAGAAGTCCTCTTAGTTGATATGCAAGCAACCAAGTTAGTTAAGGGAGAACATATGCATAAGTTGTTACTTGGTACGTGTACGTGTGTTCTGTCCATATATATTAAAGGGGGAACAATGCCGTGATTTTAGTAAAAATATTATTTTAGAAAAGTGCTTGTTAGTTTGGTACTTTGGTAGTTTTATTTAGGCTTTGCTCTTTTCTTTGTTTGAAATGTTTTCTGCTTTATTGTTGTATACATGGCAAGTTAAAAACATAGGAAGCAGTCAAGTGCCACGGCCTTTTGGGGAATTCAGATTTTCGAAAAGTAAGCTTTGGTTTAAAAAACGACACTTTTTATGTATGATCAAATCCTAGTTTGTCACTGAATGCTTATTCAAGATCGACTAGTGATTTAAACATCATTTGTATTTAGGTATATTAACGACAAAGTTAACTAGATCTAGACGTCCCAAATTTATCAAGTGCGGTATGAGTAATTTTCTTGCTCGCTGAAAGTGTAAGTTTAATTGTTGACAAATTCAGAAGTCAAGGTATATAGGAGATATTGATATGACTAATACCATTAAATTTCTACTAGTCACGATGTTAACTAGTGTGTGAGGTAAAAAGAATGGACGCTTGTGAATATGCCAACCATTTTACGTCTTGTTCAATATCAAATTTTTATCGTTCCTACATAATGTTGCCGGGATGGTAATGACGTGAGAGAAGAGTAGTCGCGTTCCATCTTCCCGAGCTTGAACTGTAGCAGAAACTATTAACAACACGTCAAAAGACCCGTGGGTGGAGCCCCGGAATAAGTAGTGTATGTTTTCTTTCGAGTGATTAGAGAGAAATGGGTCGTAGATTACTAGATCATACCTGATCCATTAGCTAGACCGAGTGTCTTTATGTATAGGACCGACCTGTTAGGAGATAACCATATTTTATTTTATTTTCGACTGAGCCGATCGAGTTGCTTGGCCAGTGTCTTAGATCCGACTATTATAAAAAGGGTTAACACAAGAAAATACCAAAATACTGAATCATAATGCACGTTAAAGTCTCTTAAGTCTTACCGAATTTTGGTAATGTCTCTTACTTGCACAGTAAACGCATACTTAAATGCCACATAGATTAAAAAAATAAAAAATAAATAATAAAAAATAAAAAATTGTTAATCAGGGTATAATGATAAATTAGACGAATACTCGTGCAAAACAACAGTGTACAACAGGAAATAATTTTATTTGCAAACTTGTGGTTTTGGTTTGACCCTTGCGGGTTCAATTTGTATTCACTGACACTGTAATTAAAAACGAAAAATATAAAAGTTTGAGGATTAAAAAATATTTAAAGTATTAAAGTGGTAGATGTTACCATTTTTAATTAAAGGCATGTAACATAGATATAATTTTATTATTAATGTTGGATTAGCAAAAAATAGAGAAAAAAAAATGCTATAAAAGAAAAGAAAACATGCATGCACGTCTTATTCATGTTTGAGCATGCTGCCAACAATTGATATCACAACCGTGGACATTATTTTATGGGAAAATTCCACAAATACCCCATCCGTACCATCCATTCACCTTAAATACCCTATAATTTTTTGTTTTCTTCAAATACCCTAATGGGAGAGGGTCGCCTCTAAAACTTGGGCGGATACTATAATATAGTGACATGTGTCCCTATACATGGTCCCACCATGTACCTTTATGGTACAACTCACAATGTATACTTCTTGGGCGACTGGGACCCATATTTCTTGAGCGACTTGTATTTTTTTTCTTTTTTGTCTTTTTGTAATATTACATTTTAGATCCTTATAGTTTGATTGTTATTTCATTTTTTGTCACACTTTTTGTTTCTCTTTTATAAATAAAAACACAAACACAAAGTAAATTCATATCATAACACATAGTCATCACCAATATAAACCCACCAACATAAACCCAAATCTAATAAATCTTATCACCAACAAAAACCTTTAATCGACTACATAAACCCACAAAAACCTTATCTAAATTAAAAGGTGTGATTACTGTGAATTCATAAGCCCAGATCTAATAAACCTTGTTTTTACCAACATATCCTTATTTAAATTGTTTTGAGTTTGTTGGTGATGACTGAAGTGTTGTGTATGATGTGTGGTGATGATAGATCTGGTGGGTGGCTGTGTGTGTGGTGGCGGTGGGTGGTGATGGTGGTTGTAGTGGTGGTGGCGTATTTTATGGGCAGCAGTGGCCAAGAAGATGTTTTATCCAAGTGCTTTCAGTGGCCAAGAAGATTGGTTTATTGTTGTTCGAATATGAGATGTGTTTAGTTGTTGTTGTCGATTGTTGTTTTTGTCGATTGTTGAGTGATTTGAAATGTTTGGGATTGAGGATTTGAGGACCCTTTGAAGAACCAATAAGCGTTAGTACTTTGGGTCCATCAGAATTGAAGAACAAATGCAGATATCTCCGCAGCACTCAAGAGTTTCGTGTTGTATTAAAAAAGGATTTTGATTGGAGACTACACATGGCCATTTAGTCAATCACAATAAATCTAGCATTGAAATTATATTTACAGTAGTAAAAGTATATAATCAATCTGCCAGCTTGTGATATTACTCAAGGAAACGGCTTATACTGCAAAGAAACACTTGGTCAGCAATTTGAGGCGAAAAACTTTGTTATGGACCAATCAAAGTCAAGGTCTTTGGTTGTAATATATATTAATTCTTCATTGTGTTTTTATTTATAAAAGAGAAACAAAAAGTATGAAAAAAAATAAAATAACAATCAAACCATAAGGATCTAAAATGTAATACTACAAAAAGACAAAAAAATACAATTCGCCTAAAAAATATGGGTCTCAGTCGCCCAAGAAGTACACATTGTGAGTTGTACCATGAAGGTATATGGTGGGTCATGTATAGGGACACATGTCACTATATTATAGTATCCGCCCAAGTTTTAGGGGCGACCCTCTCCCCTTGGGGTATTTGGAGAAAACAAAAAATTGTGGGATATTTAGGGTGAAGGGATAGTACGGATGAGGTATTTGTGGAATTTTCCCTTATTTTATTCTAAAGTTTATTAATCTTTTTCAAACCAGCAGCAAATTAGTCTAATCATGGGCAGAACTTATAAGAGTGCTAGGTGAATCACAACGCATATAACACTTATTGGTGTATTATCTTAGCGTCACTTGAGCACCTCTTCAATAAAACACCAATAATTAAAACACCATATCTAACAATGTGACAACTGGTAAATTAGGGAGCCGTTTTGAAAACCCGCATTACTTTAAAATTTATAAATTTTGGAATATTTGAAAAGTTTATTGTGACGAGATTTTTGTGAACGTTGGAATGTGATTTTTAACCGTACGTTATTTATGGAATTTGATTATTTAATTAATGGTTTGGTTTGGTTCATTCGTGATGATTTATTTTTGAGATCATTTTTTGGCACTACATTGACTCCGGCACTAGGATAACCTAACAATTTTAATTATTTTAATATTGGCTTGGATATTTATATTTTTGGAACGTATCGTGAGGTTTTTGATTATTTTGGAATGGGTTCGGTTCGAGAGAGTTGAATTGTTATTAAAGGTTTCGGGTTTGGTCCGTGTATTTTACACCGGGTTACTTCACCCACCCTACCCTTAAAAATATTATTATTATTATTATTATTATTATTATTATTATTATTATTATTATTATTATTATTATTATTATTATTATTATAAATAAATTTTTTTTAATAAGAGTATAATACAAATCGTCCTTGTGGAAACCTGGAAAAGCAACACACACCAACACACTCATCACCAACACAACTCACTCTCTCTCTCTCTCTTTCTTTTACAACACCATCGCCGCCCCCTTAAACCTCCATAATTGCAGCCACCGCTCCTCCCCTAAACAAACCAACACCACCATCTTAATCACCTTTTCCCGATCTATCTATTGGTATAAACCACGCGCTCTAAAACCCACTCTAACACCTCGAAATCACCACAAATTCGTCACTATCTTTCTTGTTTTCGAAGTATTTGTCATTTTAGTCTTGGAGTTTGAAGGTAAGACGAGTTTCAACTCGTATTTTAGTGGGAATCGTGACCTTGGGTCACGACTTTTTGGTTTCCATTCGAATCTATGGTCAAAAACGAGAGAACTCAAATGGGTTTTGGATAAAATGAGTTAAATAACACGTTTGGTATCCGGGTTGTTGTTTTTCTTGTTGGGTCGAAGTGTACCCGAGAGCAAGTACTCTCGGTTTGTACCATTTTCGAATTTTGTTGTTGATATATGATGATTCTTGATCATGGTGCTCGATTTGGGATGTTTGGATCTTATTTGTGATGTTTGGTCGATTCTTGGATGGTTATGGTTGACCCTTGTGGTCGTTTGGACCTTTGGCCGACACCCCAAAGGGGTCGTTTGGGTTGGTTTGGCTCGACTAGAGCAAGCCGAGACCTAGTGGTCTCGGGAGTGACCCACGCTATTATTTTGTGTGGAGTAATATTGACCCGGGTTGACTTGGTAAATCAACCCGTAAGTGATTATGTATTTGGTTGACATTTATACTTGTCGGTTTATTTTTGTTGTCGTGGTTGTTATTATTTGATCATTGTTATTTATTTGAGCTTGAAGTGGTACGTTTGAACTTGTGATTTGAATTATGGAGATGTGTTGACGAAAAGAGTATTTGGGGACCGATTGTGAGACGGTCAATTAGATGACGGAGATAGATTAGTTGGGTGCCGTAGTCGGACCCTAATGTTGTAGCACGTGGATTTGGGATTGATTTGGACGGAGTTGATTTATTTATTTTGACTTGGTTATTATTTGTGGACTTGGACTATGAGCCGAGAGTGATGACTCGGACATGTGACCAAATTCTTATGACTCGATAAATATTTAAAATCAAACATTAAAAAGAATACTCGTAATAATATTATTGATAATATAATTGTTTATATACGTATATATACGTGATAAACGTACATATATATATATATATATATATATATATATATATATATATATATATATATATATATATATATATAATGCTTATATTAATAATAAAACGATCACGAGTAAACGTTATAATAATATAACGATAATTATTGTATTATGCGAATAGTGCAATAAATGTCGAAGTATTATTATAAATGATAACTATAAATAATGCCGAGAACTAATATGTCGGGTGAGTAATAAATAAAAACATGATGACTTTTATAAATTTGGAAAAACTTATCGAGTTATACGAGTTGTGGTTACTTAAGTCTAGGTGGGCTTTATTATGTGACTTTTGTGTTGTCACGGATATATGACGATTAATATATCCATCTTATATAACTACGTGACTTATTTAACCGACGGGTTAAATCGAGTTATTTAGCTATATAAAATGAGTATATTAATGGGCATCGTATCCTACGACGCCCATAGGTTGTGGTACATGTATTAGGATAATAAATTACTATATATCTCGTGGAATTTGGCTAATTTGACGATATATATAGGGAATTTATTGGACTACAATATATACCATATAGAATTCTTTGTGCTATGTGCTTTAGGTTGGGTATAATTTTGGAACGATATATTACGTAAATAAATATGGGGGATTACCAAATCGACGGATTTGATAAACTTCGATGATTTATTTAAATAATATATTGGGCTAATATTAGACCTATAGATGGTTTATTATTTCTTCTCGTTGTGGTTTCTTGGTTTGTGTTGTGTCGACCCTTCACCCATATGGATACCAAACGTCGAATTTCAAATTAATATGAAGATAATTCGAGAAATGGATATTTTTGGAAAGTAAAAATGGAATACGTTCGGGAATGGGAATATGTGATTTTTGAGGAAATGATTTCTGAACGAGCTTGATATTGTTAGGAAGTGCCGAGTCTGTAGTTGTCGTTACGTGAGTTGCTTACGTCTTTCTTCTATCGATTTCTTTTGAGGATTTTCTGGACTTGAGGTGAGTCATAGCCCCACTTTTTACTCTTGAACTTTGTTTTCAATACTTGGGGTGAGAAACGTGCAAATGTTTTATGTGGATTATTATCGCTTTTTGATTTCAAAACTTGCTATGCTTATAGAACTAGGTAGGATTGAGCGAGGCCTAGTCTCGAACTAGGTAAGCTATTGATTTGGATATAGAGCGAGGCCTAGTCCCGAACTAGGTAAGCTATTGATTTGGATATTGAGCGAGGCCTAGTCCCGAACTAAGCTATTGATTTGGTTATTGAGCGAGGCCTAGTCCCGAACTAGGTAAGTTATTGATTTGGTTATAGAGCGAGGCCTAGTCCCAAACTAGGTAAGCTGTTGAATTGGTTATGGAGCGAGGCCTAGTCAAGAACTAGGTAAGCTATACAACGAGGCCTAGACTAGATCTAGGTAAGTTGAACATGTCGTATCCTTACGCATGTTGGGTATGTCGTATCCTTACGCATACATATTGATTTGATTTGATTTGGTTATTGGACTATAGTGTGCACCTATAGGGTTGATTTGATTTGGTTGGATTATTTTGGTTGGATGATTGAGGCCTTGTCTAGCTAGCAAGCGTTTTGCGTATATGTCCACTATATCGAATTATGAATTTAAACCTCTGATCTCACCAGCGAAAGCTGACTTTTAGCGCGTTTTCTCAGGTAATTAAGTGATGCCCTTGGATGCTTGGATTGGAGGCTTGGCAATGGCACCTGGTTTATGGATCTATTTTCTAAAACTCTGATAAATAATTGTGGACCTACGTTTATTTCTTTTGGGCCTTACTTTGGATAATTCTTGGGATGAATGTAAACTTTAAAACCCTGCGTAGTTGTGTTTTTCTTATGTTTACTTTATCTCGTTCTTTCATGACTTTGAATGGATACCAATCCCCGTAGCACCCCGAAAGCTTGTTGAGTCTTCCGCTGTACCAAATTTTGGGGGTGTTACAGATTGGTATCAGAGCCAAGGTTATAGAGAACTAGGTAAATAGACACCTAAACTATAACTGATTTTTATAGAAAATGATCCTCGACCATTGCCCGCCAAGCCGAAGCATCATTGTTATTATTGAGGTATATTGAGATGATTATTAGATATGGGATTCTTGAGATGATTTGGGGATTGAGATTTATTGATTTAGTGATATGATGGCGTTTTGAGGAATTATATGGCGTTTTGAGGAATTATATGGCTTAATTGTTTATGAATGATTTTTGTAATGCGGTATTTTAAATCTTACTTGATATATATATGATTTGGAATTATATGATGATTTTTGGATATGGTATTTTGAGTTCGCGGTTTAGTTGTTTTGAAACACTTACACCTACCCTACGCCGTTGTCACAGACTATGGCCTCCCGTATGTTTGACGTTGTTGAGGATATTCTTACTACACCTGTACACCCAGCACAGATCACCATGGCTCCTGATGATCCTTACAGGGTTGCCATGCATTCAGCTATTGTGTCACCGACAACTTCTACTTCTGCACCACCTGCTGCATCTACGCAGGGACCCTCATCTTCTCTAGGGCTCCCTGGTACATCGAGGCAGCTTACTCTTCATCAGGCTTTGGCTCGTGTGGCTCCACGTTTTGCCCACCGAGCTACGGCACGTATGTCGGTATGCCCTACTTCACCACCTTTAAATTTGGATGCTCACACTCTCCTTTCAGATGCACCACCTGCATCATTGCGTCGTCGTCCTAGATCACCTACCACATCTCCACATGGTTCACCTGTTAGGAGACGACGATTG
The DNA here is from genome assembly GCA_030686995.1 of Artemisia argyi. Taxonomy (NCBI): domain Eukaryota; kingdom Viridiplantae; phylum Streptophyta; class Magnoliopsida; order Asterales; family Asteraceae; genus Artemisia; species Artemisia argyi. The sequence goes on along the minus strand of JARVZY010002338.1, from coordinate 698,797 downwards.
ATGACGTACGCTTCCGATGAAGAGGAGGAGGAGTACGAGGGTGAGGATGAGGCTGATGACCCTCAGGAGGCTGAGCAGGGTGATGATGACCCTGAGGAGGAGGATGACCCTCAGGAGGAGGAGATGCCTGATGATGATGATGATTTGTTAGTGCCGCCAGCTCAGGCTGAGGAGCCTGATTCACCTATACATCCGATAGAGCCTGTTTCACCTGATCATCCATTTTTGTTTGAGTTGCCACCTGGTAGTCCCGTTGAGTCGGATGCACCTTCTGAGGTTTCTGCTGAGCATGCAGAGTTAGGTGAGACTGGTAGGATGTGGGCTCAGATTACTGATCTTGGTGAGAGAGTTACACGTATGTCTGAGCGGATTGATAGGGTGACCGTTGAGTTCATTGGGGAGTTGAGGATTGACATGGTTACGGCTGAGAGGAGAGTTATTGAGATGAGGAGAGGTTTGATGGAGATTCACGAGCATATTGAGGGTTTACAGCGAGGTTTTATTACAGCTCGAGAGGCCGACCGCAAGTTATGGCAGAGGAATACCGAGCTAGAGAAGGAGGTGGCAGACCTCAAGAGAGACAGCGACACCCATAGTGTGGAGTTAGGATCACTATGGAGAGAGCTTGATGGCTTGAGGTAGGAGTTGAGGAACCTCCGCCAGCAGCGTGGCTAGATGTTTGAGTTATGTTGTCTTGTTGCTTTCTACACCGAGGAGTGTTCGGTTAGAAAAGCTAGTTATCCTATTTTGATTTATTTTCCGTTGATTATTCGTCTCGTTTAGAACGATGTTGGATCCTTATTGTATGGTTGATGGTTATTATATGGTATTATGTGGTTTTTGGATATTGTGGAAATTGAGTCCCTATTCACTTTATTGATGTCTTGTGGTGTATTGTTGATATTATTTCCATGACTTGGCTTCGTTGATTTAATTCTTGTTGAGCATATGATAAGTTCTATCGGAGACTCATGAACTTGTATGATGTTTCAGATCAATGACCCCACGACGAAACCCTGTTAAAGCTACCAGAACTGGCCCTGCAACGACTACCCCTGGTCGTCGAGGACGCCGTCCTACTCGAAATGTTGAGACCCCTACTCCTGATAACCTGGACACTACTAACCACAACAACAGGAATCAAAATGTTGATGTTCAGGGAGACAATGATCATGTTCCACTTAACGCACCTAATGTGGATCAAGCAATGATCAATCAACTTGTGGAGCAACGAGTTGCTGAGCTACTAGCTGAGTCAAATCATTCCAACAATTCTGCTGGAACATTTCCACCTGTTCGTGCTAATGGATGTAACTACAAGGAGTTTAAAATTTGTGGACCCATTGAGTTTGGTGGAACTGAAGGAGTGGTCTACTTGGTCAGGTGGATAGAGAAGACTGAGTCAGTATTTAATGTCAGTGGTTGTGCGGAGAATGCGAATGTAAAGTTTGCTTCTTTTACCTTCAAGGATGAAGCTTTAACTTGGTGGAACAATTACCGTAATTCGGTTGGGAGTGATGTGGCTTATGCTATGACTTGGGAGCAATTTAAGTCTTTGCTGATTCAGACTTGCTGCCCAAGGAATGAGATTAAGAAGCTGGAGATTGAGTTCTGGAACCATAAGGTGAAAGGCACCGATATGGCAACTTACAATCGCCGTTATCGAGAGTTAGCCTTACTTTGTCCTGATATGGTTAGGACTGAGACTCAAAGGATTGAGAGGTATACCGATGGTTTGCCGGTAGCTACAAGGAATGATGTGATTTCTGCTAAGCCTGCAAACATTCATGAGGCTATCACTATTGCTCAACAATTGATGGACTCGTTGGCATTGGAAGAAGCTGAGAAAGACAAGAATGGAAAGAGGAAGAGGGATAATCATTCTAAGGGTAATGATCGTCGAAACAAGCGACAAACGACTACTAGAGCTTATGCTATGGGAGATGGAGACAAGAAGAACTACAATGGAGATGCACCCAAGTGTAACCGATGTTTTAGGAATCACTCTGGATGATGTACTGTGATGTGCAAGAATTGCTCTAGGATGGGACACATAGCTAAGGATTGTAGAGCTCGACCACTTGCTATGGTTCAAGCTACTCCTGAAACTATGAGTAAGGCAAACATTACTTGTTATGGATGTGGAAAGAAGGGACATTATAGGAATGAGTGTAGGGAATCGTGGAACCGAGGAAATCAAGGATCGGGTGGTAATAGGTACAATCATGGAAACCGTGGAGCTGGAGGAAACCGTGGACGACAAGATAATGGGGACCAACGTGTGGAAGCTGGAGCTTCTCATGGAAGAGTGTATGCACTTGGAAACGAGAGAGGAGAAGATCCGAACGTCGTTACTGGTACGTTCCTTCTCAATAATCGTTATGCTTCCATACTATTTGATACTGGTGCCGATAAGAGTTTTGTGTCCACTAAGTTTGCACCCTTACTAGAGAAACCCCCGATGGCCTTAGGAATTGGTTATGATGTAGAGTTAGCTAATGGGAACATAGAGAGGATTAGGACTATCATTCGCGGTTGTACGTTAAACTTTCTGAATCGTCCTTTCAACATAGATCTTCTACCCGTCACATTAGGAAGTTTTGATGTCATTATTGGTATGGATTGGTTGTCGAAGTATCGTGCTCATATACTTTGCGATGAGAAGATCGTACGTGTGCCTTACGGCAAGGAGATTCTGAACATACCAGGAGATCGAAAGGAATTGAGAGGCCCATCTAGATTAGCGGTCATATCTTGCACTAAATTACCGAAGTTAATGGAAAAAGGATGTTGCCTTTTCTTAGCTCAAATTTCTGAGAAAGGAGGGAAGGAGAAGAAGGAAAGGTGCATTGGAGATGTGCCTATAGTTCGTGATTTTTCGGATGTGTTTCCCAATGATTTGTCGGGAATCCTGCCTACTAGACAAGTAGAGTTTCAGATTGAGTTGATACCTGGTGCTGCACCTGTAGCACGAGCACCTTATCGTCTTGCACCTACTGAACTGGAAGAATTGTCGAAGCAACTAGCAGAGTTAGCCGAAAAAGGATTTATAAGACCAAGTTCTTCGCCTTGGGGAGCCCCGGTCTTATTTGTGAAGAAGAAGGATGGATCGTTTCGTATGTGTATTGATTATCGAGAGTTGAACAAGCTAACGGTGAAAAATAAATACCCGTTACCGAGGAGCGACGATTTGTTCGATCAGCTTCAAGGATCGAGTGTGTATTCGAAAATTGATCTGAGATCGGGATATCATCAGCTTCGAGTTCGTGAGGAAGATATTCCGAAAACGGCTTTCAGAACCCGTTACGGGCATTACGAGTTTCAGGTGATACCGTTTGGGTTGACTAACGCACCGGCGGTATTCATGGACCTCATGAATCGGGTGTGTAAGCCTTACTTAGATAAGTTCGTGATCGTGTTCATCGACGATATTCTAATCTATTCTAAGAGTGAGAAGGAGCATGAGGAGCATCTAAGACTTATCTTAGAATTGCTCAGGAAAGAGAAACTGTATGCTAAGTTTTCTAAATGTGAATTTTGGATTCCGACGGTACAATCTCTGGGTCATGTGATTGATAGACAAGGAGTTCATGTAGATCCTACTAAGATTGAAGCGATTAAAGATTGGGCTGCACCAACGACCCCAACAGAAGTTTGTCAATTTTTGGGATTAGCCGGTTATTACCGAAGATTTATTGAGGGATTTTCGATGATAGCAAAACCGTTGTCCAAATTGACTCAAAAGAGTGTTAAATATGAATGGGGGGATAAGGAAGAGGAAGCATTTCAATTACTTAAGGAGATGTTGTGTAGTGCTCCTATCTTGGCGTTACCTGAAGGTAACGAGGACTTCGTCGTCTATTGTGACGCTTCGCATAAAGGTTTAGGAGCTGTATTAATGCAACGAGAGAAGGTGATAGCTTATGCTTCCCGACAGCTCAAGAAGCACGAGAAGATCTACACCACCCATGATTTGGAATTAGGTGCTGTGGTTTTTGCCTTAAGGATATGGAGGCATTACTTGTATGGAACCAAGAGTGTAGTGTTTACTGACCACAAAAGCCTACAACACATCTTGAATCAAAAAGAGCTCAACATGAGACAACGACGTTGGATTGAGTTGCTAAGCGATTATGATTGCAAAATCCGCTATCATCTCGGTAAAGTAAACGTTGTTGCTGATGCTCTTAGCCGAAAGGAGAGAATACCACCGTTACGAGTTAAGTCATTAGGAATGACTATCATATCGCCATTACCGTCTCAAATATTAGAAGCTCAAACGGAAGCGTTGAAAGCAGAAAACCGACCTGCTGAGAACATATTTGGGATGGCTGAAAATGAGAAAGGATTTGTTAAGCGTTCTGATGGAGTACTATGTTTTGGAGAGCGAAGTTGGGTACCTTTGTATGGAGGAATTCGAGAGTTGATTATGCGCGAGTCGCATAAGTCAAGATACTCTATTCATCCTGGGTCTGACAAGATGTACCAGGATTTGAAAAAGTTATATTGGTGGCCAAATATGAAGGCAGATATAACATTGTATGTTAGTAAGTGTTTGACATGTTCTAAGGTTAAAGCCGAACACCAAAGACCGTCAGGATTATTGACGCAGCCAGAACTCCCGGTTTGGAAATGGGAGCGGATTACGATGGACTTTATTACCAAATTACCAAAGACAGCTAGCGGTTGTGACGCTATCTGGGTAATTGTGGATCGTTTGACTAAGTCTGCTCATTTCCTGGCGATTAGTGAAGATGATAGTGTTGATAAACTTGCGAGGTTGTATGTGAAGGAGATAGTTTCTCGTCATGGAGTTCCGATATCGATTATTTCTGATCGCGACAGCCGCTTTACGTCAGCGTTGTGGCGATCACTTCAAACCGCTTTGGGGACGAGACTTGATATGAGTACTGTATATCACCCCCAAACCGATGGTCAAAGTGAGAGAACTATTCAGACTTTGGAGGATATGCTTCGTGCATGCATAATAGACTTTGGTAAAGGCTGGGAGAAGTATCTACCCCTTGCGGAGTTTTCTTACAATAATAGCTACCACACAAGTCTAAAAGCTGCACCATTTGAAGCTTTGTATGGTCGTAAATGTCGTTCGCCTATTGATTGGGCTGAAGTTGGAGATAGCCAACTCACAGGCCCTGAGCTTATCTTGGAAACTACTGAGAAAGTAACGCAAATTCGAGATCGATTGCAAGCAGCTAGAGATAGACAGAAAAGTTACGCCGATCAGAGACGTAAACCCCTAGAATTCCAGGTTGGAGACAAAGTGATGCTGAAAGTCTCGTCTTGGAAGGTTGTGATACGTTTTGGGAAACGTGGGAAACTTAACCCCCGCTACATCGGACCATTTCTTATTCTGGAAAGAATTGGGCCCGTGGCTTATCGGTTGGAATTACCACCGGAATTGAGTAAAGTTCATGATGTGTTTCATGTTAGCAATTTGAAGAAGTGTCTTTCGGATGAAACGCCAGTTATACCAATTAAGGATATTCGTGTGGATGAAAGTTTGAATTTTGTGGAAGAGCCGATTGAGATACTGGATAGAGAGATTAAACGACTTAAGAGATGTCGTATTCCGCTCATCAAAGTTCGTTGGAATTCGCGGCATGGACCGGAATTCACGTGGGAACGTGAGGATGAGTTTCGCAAGAGATATCCGAAGCTTTTTACTTCGTAGATGGTTTGTTCCGAGTGAAACCCGGGACGGGTTTCTTCTGAGGCTGGGAGGATGTGACAACTGGCAAATTAGGGAGCCGTTTTGAAAACCCGCATTACTTTAAAATTTATAAATTTTGGAATATTTGAAAAGTTTATTGTGACGAGATTTTTGTGAACGTTGGAATGTGATTTTTAATCGTACGTTATTTATGGAATTTGATTATTTAATTAATGGTTTGGTTTGGTTCATTCGTGATGATTTATTTTTGAGATCATTTTTTGGCACTACATTGACTCCGGCACTAGGATAACCTAACAATTTTAATTATTTTAATATTGGCTTGGATATTTATATTTTTGGAACGTATCGTGAGGTTTTTGATTATTTTAGAATGGGTTCGGTTCGAGAGAGTTGAATTGTTATTAAAGGTTTCGGGTTTGGTCCGTGTATTTTACACCGGGTTAATTCACCCACCCTACCCTTAAAAATATTATTATTATTATTATTATAAATAATTTTTTTTTAATAAGAGTATAATACAAATCGTCTTTGTGGAAACCTGGAAAAGCAACACACACCAACACCCTCATCACCAACACAACTCACTCTCTCTCTCTTTCTTTTACAACACCACCGCCGCCCCCTTAAACCTCCATAATCGCCGCCACCGCTCCTCCCCTAAACATACCAACACCACCATCTTAATCACCTTTTCCCGATCTATCTTTTGGTATAAACCACGCGCTCTAAAACCCACTCTAACACCTCGAAATCACCACAAATTCGTCACTATCTTTCTTGTTTTCGAAGTATTTGTCATTTTAGTCTTGGAGTTTGAAGGTAAGACGAGTTTCAACTCGTATTTTAGTGGGAATCGTGACCTTGGGTCACGACTTTTTGGTTTCCATTCGAATCTATGGTCAAAAACGAGAGAACTCAAATGGGTTTTGGATAAAATGAGTTAAATAACACGTTTGGTATCCGGGTTGTTGTTTTTCTTGTTGGGTCGAAGTGTACCCGAGAGCAAGTACTCTCGGTTTGTACCATTTTCGAATTTTGTTGTTGATATATGATGATTCTTGATCATGGTGCTCGATTTGGGATGTTTGGATCTTATTTGTGATGTTTGGTCGATTCTTGGATGGTTATGGTTGACCCTTGTGGTCGTTTGGACCTTTGGACGACACCCCAAAAGGGTCGTTTGGGTTGGTTTGGCTCGACTAGAGCAAGCCGAGACCTAGTGGTCTCGGGAGTGACCCACGCTATTATTTTGTGTGGAGTAATATTGACTTAGCAACGCCATATTGTACATGTAATTAACCAAGATTGTTAACTCGCCACCAGTAAAACTTCCTTTATCCAACAAAACCGTGTATTTCATATCCCTACACCTAACGTTACAACCCTTTAAAAAGTCCTCTTTGATAGTTTATCCTAGGTGCTTACGCCATGTGGTGGAGGTTTGATCCTTTCCCAAGCCTATGGTAATCTATTTTGCTATGACAGGTAGTGAGAGATATCTTCCGTTTCCATATTGTAATTTATACTTTATTACACCCGAGAGATGTGAGTATCTAAACACTATTTGTTAGGTGCTAGTGTATGACCTCCGTGCTTGTCTATTGGTCTTTAGTGGAACGATTATTTGTTGTAATTACTTTTACATTAGTGTTAAATGACCCCTAACTTGTATTTTGAGTAGAATAAAAGCGCATTTGCTTGAGGACAAGCAAATCTCAAGTGTAAGGGTATATGATGAGGCGAAAAATGAACCACTTTTAAGGGGTCATTTATGCCCGAATCCGAATTTATTTGATCAAATATTGCCCTAAATCGTTCCTTTTGTGATTTTAGGTACTTTGGGAGAGAAATCTGGAAAAGGAAGCAATTCGGACGTTTTTGGAGCATAAAAGTGAAGAAAACGCCAAAGTCTTAATTTTCCATGCTGGGAACAGTAGGTGACGGCGTCAAGAGCAAAACCTTGACGGCGTCAAGAGCAAATCTCATGAATTTCCATGACGACCCAGAACGGATTTGACGGCGTCACGTAGGAAGGGCGTCAAGAGTAAAAGAGTCATGACGGCCTGGAAGTATATATGTCTTGACGGCGTCAGAAGTGGATCTAGGCAGTCCGAGGAGAGTTTTGGCGGCGAGGTGACGGCGTCACATTGTTTGTCTTGACGCCGTCAGACCTGTTTTTCTATATATAGTTTTCTATTTTTCACACATTAAGAGAGAAGTTTTTGGGAGAAACCCTAGTACGATTTTGGTGTAACTTTACAGGTTTTTCAAGGGTTCCAAACCCTTGATACCTTGCATGATTAATCAAGATAAGTGTTCTTCTAATTCAATCAATATGTCTATGTGTTGGTTGTCTATATCATGTTCTTGTCTTAATTCTATCATGCTAGGCTAGATCTCTTTTGTGTTTGCTTAGATCTAATGAAACATAGATATTGATTATGTGTTGATTACTTGTTTATCTTTGTTTTGGATGAATGATTTATATGTTAGGCTTAAGAAAACTGACAGATCTTCAAATGGTAACATGCTTGAACGTCTTAAGAAACATGAACCGAGGCGCACTAGGTCTTTATTGGTTGTATTTAATGCATGAAATCAAATACTCCCCTGATTCGCTCGGTATGGATTTTAGGTTGACCAGGTTAAATCTTCTTCCAAGAAAACGAACAATCAAAGCTTCCCTTCCAGAATATAAATCATCTTCTTGTCAAAAATAACCTGTAAATCCTGACAACAATAGACAAGGCGACCTCGCGTAAAATCGGCGGCATCCTATATAAGTTACTAAGTCCTAGAAAACAAGATAAGATATAATGCTTGTGAAATGAAGTTTGCAGATTTTCTGGAGATTATAAAACTTAATAATTCATAAAAACCATAAGACTCCGTTAGAAAAACAAAACCGGTAAAATTTCCAGATTTTAACTCCTGACGCCGTCAAGAGTAATACTCTGACGCCGTCAGAATGGACCTGCAGAAATTCTTATGTTAAGTTTCCGGAAAATTTCTGGAAAAACTTCGTCCTACTTCCTGGAAAATCCTGCAAAACTTCATTATGACTCAATACAAGCATTTGACTCTAACAAATACGAATATACATGCTCATTTAATATTGTGGAGAATCATGATCGGTTTGTTTCTTGAAAACATATTTGGGGTTTCCCCTTACACTTATCTTTTGCAAAAATACTTTTAGGCTGAAGTTAAGACTAGGGCCAAACAACATAATAAAGTATTTCCACATTTTAATTGAGAAACATGATCAACCAACAATAAAAATAAAACATGCATACGGAAGCAAATAACAATCAAACAAATAAAATCACACAAAACATGGGTTGCCTCCCAAGAAGCGCTTTTCTTTATTTACGAGTCTTGTAGCTAGACTCAAAGTCATGGGTTATCGTGTATCGCTTATGCTCACATAACCAAGTGTGAGCCATCTAATAGTCGCCTCATCTTTCCTATAATCATCTCCTAACTCTAAGCATCCGCGATAGTATCTTTTATTCTTTTCATGAGTATACTTAAGTCCTCTTTTCTTATCATTCTCACTTAGCATTTCTATAGGCGCATACCTACTACACTTTTCCATGGAAAAATCCTTGAACCTAGGGTGTGTGCGGGGCATTTGATAGACAAATTCTTCATCCCCATCCGAGAATGTAATTAACCCTTCTATGAGCTTTTCATCGAGGTTGGTCAACCGTTTGAAAGGTTTTCCAAACACAACTTGGGTCAATTTATCATCAATAAATTCTCCTAGATTCTCCATAACCATGAACTCAACAAGATAAACCAAACTTCCTACAAACACATGCAGTGGTATTGCCCTAGCCACAATATTTTCTCCTTTGTATTCTAACTCATCTATCATGATTTTATTATATTCATTGCGCGAGATTATGTTCATTGGGAGGGATGAGTTAAGATTAGCGTTAAAGCTTTTAAATCCGATCTTACAAGGAAATTGCATGTTAAACGAACTATCGCACTCAATCCTAGTTCTAGGGTCGACATACCTAAGAGGGTTTATTTCTTCTTCCATTCTATCCTCATTAATCACATCACCATCATCAAGATCCTCATCGGAGTCTGAATAGTAAAAAGGACTAGCCCTACGATCATCATCATGATCAGACTCTTCTAGCTCAGAATTATTGCCAAAATGGTGGTTGGGTGAGATGTTAGGTGGGTTCTCATTTTCTGCTAAAGGAAGCGGGGCGGGCATTGGGAACATTCTACGACGGAAAACACGAACAACAGGAATCAAACGATCAATGTTATTGTGATCCATCGAAATAGTTTACGAACAAAGACACAAAGAAATAAGATAGACTAAAGAAGACCTAAAAATAAAAATAAAATCTTACTTGAAAGGAATCTAGCAAGTAGACCTAATAAAAAGAAATCCTAACCTAGACAATAACTATTCCCCAGGCTGCGGCGCCAAAAACTTGATGCGTGGGAATCGCACCTTGCTTTACCTTTCGAGGGATCTCGAGAAGCTTACAACCCCCACCAGGCAGTGTACCTGATCGTTGTAGTATAGTATAGTGACAAGTACCGGGGGATTGATCGTTCAGCTTAGGAATAGTGTCGCTAGGATTAGAAAACCTAATTAATAGTTCTAGAGGTGAGGGATGATTATTTTTGTATTTTTATATTTTTATGAAAGCAAGTAAAATCTCGGTTTTTGAGGGAGTGGGCGGAATTAGTTGCTATTCAACTAACCCAAAACTAATATATTATCAAAATAAAATAATAAAAACGAAATTAAACTAAATTATACTAAGGTTGTGAGCAGTAATTGGAGAAATTGTGTTTACTTAGACTTCACTACTCCCTATATATCTTTTACACGTTAATTACTTGTTATACTTGTATGGATGACAGATTGTATTCCTTAATACCATTCGTGGGGTGGCATACATAACTCCCCAACTCTATGAGCTCTTATCTCCTCCTACACCATGACCCAGCACAACTATAGGGATTGTAAACAGTGGCTCATGCATTAAATACAACCAATAAAGACCTAGTACGCCTCGGTTCATGTTTCTTAAGACGTTCAAGCATGTTACCATTTGGAGATCTGCCAGTTTTCTTAAGCCTAACATATAAATCATTCATCCAAGAACAAGAATAAACAAGTAATCAACACATAATCAACATCTAGGTTTCATTAGATCTAAGCAAACACAAGAGAGATCTAGCCTAGCATAATTGAATTGAGACAAGAACAAGAGATAAACAACCAACACATAGACATATTGATTGAATTAGAAGAACACTTATCTCAATTACAATGCAAGGTATCAAGGGTTTGGAACCCTTGAAAAACCTGTAAAAGAGGCACCAAATTCGTCTTTAGGGTTTCACCAAAACTTCTCCCTTTTTTAATGTAAAAACTAGAAAACTATATATAGGAAAACTGGGCTGACGGCGTCAAGACAAGCATGTGACGCCGTCACCTCGCCGCCAAATACTTCCTCGGACGGCCTTGATCTACTTATGACGGCCTATGTGACGCCGTCACCACCTTCGGTATTTTATTCTTGGGACTTTGACGCCGTCAGGATGGACTTTGACGCCGTCATCAACTACGGTGTTTTATTCTTGATGTCTGACGCCGTCAGGGTGTAACTCTTGACGCCGTCACCTAGTGTCTTCAGCATGGAAAATTGATACTTTGCCGTTTTCTTCACTTTTATGCTCCAAACACGTCCAAAATGGCTTCTTTTCCAGAATTCACTCTCCAAACACCTAAAATCACAAAAGGAACGATTTAGGGCAATATTTGATCAAATAAAGTCGGATTCGGGCTTAAATGACCCCCTAAAAACGGATCATTTTTCGCCTCATCAGAGCCACCTAGCTGCATGTCATGGTTAGGCCCTACCAGAATACAGGATGAACACATAGGTGACCTTGATGTGATGGAGTATGTAGCCGAGCATGATCACATTGATCAAAAAGACCTAGGTTTTATGATCGATGATGATGAATCTCAAGAAACAGATGATGAATCTCTTGGGCAATTTGTATATAGCTGTCAGAATATTGAGGATGACCCTTATGATTCGGACATAGAAGTTGAGATACCTAGAGAAGCACGTGAGATACTTGGGAGAATGTTAGGTCTAGATCCTGACACATGGAATGATGAGGCGAACAACATAAGCCCACAAAATACTCAACCATCACTTGAGGAATACACACCACCCGTGACTTACCCGGAAGAAGTAGAAGAGATGATAGGAGCCCCAATAGAGGTAGAACCCTTGGATCAAGCACAACTAGAGAATATAGGTTTTAACACTTGTAGTAATGACCTTTCTTTTAGTTCTAAGGAAGTTCTTAGTTTTGATGAACCGGAGCCTCAACCAAAACCATTACCTAATCTTCCATCCTTGGATGAAAATTTAGGAATTGAAATAGGTCCCGATCCACCCATCAAACCATATAGTCCGGGTAGTCTTAGGATAAAGGTAGTGGACTCTAAGCCTTGTAGAGAGGAAGCCAATATAGGAGTGGAAAATGACCTTACATGCTTACATCACCCATTTATGATTGATCACAAGAAGCATTATGGGTTTAAACCGGGTTTATTAGGTCAAGATGGATCCCCAACGAGTAGTCTCTTGAAGTTGATAGAAAATGATCCCTTTCTAGGAGAAAATCTTAATCCACCCATTAACCCGACTGAATTTGGTAAGGTTATAATGATAGGAGCACACCCCTTTGAGCATATAATTCATCCACCACACTTTCCTCACGAGGCATATTTCCACCTTAAGGGTGTGTATTGCTACTATCACCCGCACTTAATCCTAAGTGTAGGGAAAACTTCACCTATTTCCGTTAAATAAGGGTAGAGTCAGGCTCGTGACTCGAACAAAAACAAGCGCTTATTGGGAGGCAACCCAAGCTTTATTTGTGTGTTTTTATTTGTTTGTTTGTTTGATTTTATTTGTTTCCGTATGCATGTTTTATTTTTATTGTTTGTGGCTCATGTTTCAAAGTGAATTGTGAAAATGCTTTATTTTGTTTTTAACTTCGTCTTAATTGCATATAAAGGTATTTTGTATAAGATAAGTGTAAGGGAGATCCAAATTTATTTATAAGAACGAAATTGAGCATGAACCACAACAATATTAAATGAACATGTGTATTCGTATTTGTTAGAGTCAAATGCTTGTATCGAGTCATAATGAAGTTTTGCAGAATTTTCCAGGAAGTAGGACCAAGTTTTTCCAGAAATTTTCCGGAAACTTAACATAAGGATTTCTGCAGGTCAATTCTGACGGCGTCAGGGGTTTACTCTTGACGGCGTCAGGAGTTAAAATCTGGAAATTTTACCGGTTTTGTTTTTCTAACGGAGTCTTATGGTTTTTGTGAATTATTAAGTTTTATAATCTCCAGGAGATCTGCAAACTTCATTCCATAAGCATTATATCTTATCTTGTTTTCTAGGATTTAGTAACTTATATAGAATGCTGCCGATTTTACGCGAGGTTGTCGTGTCTATTTTGTCAGGTTTTACAGGTTATGTATGACAAGAAGATGATTTATATTCTGGAAGGGAAGCTTTGATTGTTCATTTTCTTGGAGGAATATTTAACCTGGCCATCCTATTATCCATACCGAGCGAATCAGGGGAGTATTTGATTTCATTCTCTTTACTTTTTCACTTTTACATTCTTTACTTGAACATTGGGGATAATGTTCATCTTAAGTGTAAGGGGAGGGTAAAAAGATGATACCTTACATATGCACTTTCGCTTGAGTTTGCTTTGTTTGATGGTAGATGTGTAATAAAACTATGAGAAATACTTGTTAGTGCAATTTTAGCGCCAAATTTAAAATTTTTTACAACATTTAGGAGTGAAACTTTAGCCATAGCAAGCGTCTCATGGATAGGAGATTGTATGACTAGCACATAACCGTATATTCAAAAAAAATTTCCACCAAAATATGAGAGGTTCGCCTTTAGACTTGATAGGAAAAGCATTCATTATTAGTGCTTATGAGTGTACCGGTAGCATTTAGATTCTAGAACTTGCGTTAGTGATGCATCCCGAGACCGCTAGTGAGACTACATTCGTGTGGTAGGATTTACTACATGATAAGAGGCATTAGGATCAGCCTTGTGTTAAACCCGTATCATAATTACTTGACCATTTAAGTCATATTACTTGGCTAGTTAAGTCAACTAATTTTTCCACACCCTTAGCGTTGTACTCATTTTTAGTACACGAAACCCCTAGTACACCCCTCCGAGCTTATCTTTTCGTTTCTAACTTTAAGCATTTTACTTAAAGGAAGAATTTGTTACACCCCACTTAAATGTACAACCAAATCGCCTTAGCCTTCCGTGTATGCGCTCATTTTTAGTGCATTATTGTTATTTGTTAAACCCTAAGTTAACTATTTAATTGATTACATGGTTGCTAAGTCGAGTCATATCCTTGTACATATTGTTTTGGGACGATTGGGACTCATGGGTAAGTACTTATTTTATGGAGTAATGGGGAAGAACATCATTTTATTACCCCCATATGTATGTTAATCTTAAAAGTGCTCAAAGTGTTTTGATTTTCTTAATTCGAGTCATTAGATTAGTTTAATGTAAAGTATGCAAAGATTCAAGTGTAAGGGAAATATTCATTCCCTATGATGTATTATTTTGGATGGTAGGGTAAGAGTGTATGCAAAAAAAAAAAAAAAAAAAAAAAAAAAAAAAAAAAAAAAAAAAAAACCGAAAAATCAAGAAAAAGAAAAAAAAAATAGAAAAAGGAAAAAAGAGAAAAAACATACGGACTACCATCCCTTTTTATTCTATGTTCATTTTATATTTTTGTTATTTTTCTTTTATTAGCTTAAGTCGAGTCTAGTCTTGGCTTAGCAACGCCATATTGTACATGTAATTAACCAAGATTGTTAACTCGCCACCAGTAAAACTTCCTTTATCCAACAAAACCGTGTATTTCATATCCCTACACCTAACGTTACAACCCTTTAAAAAGTCCTCTTTGATAGTTTATCCTAGGTGCTTATGCCATGTGGTGGAGGTTTGATCCTTTCCCAAGCCTACGGTAATCTATTTTGCTATGACAGGTAGTGAGAGATATCTTCCGTTTCCATATTGTAATTTATACTTTATTACACCCGAGAGATGTGAGTATCTAAACACTATTTGTGAGGTGCTAGCGTATGACCTCCGTGCTTGTCTATTGGTCTTTAGTGGAACGATTATTTGTTGTAATTACTTTTATATTAGTGTTAAATGACCCCTAACTTGTATTTTGAGTAGAATAAAAGCGCATTTGCTTGAGGACAAGCAAATCTCAAGTGTAAGGGTATATGATGAGGCGAAAAATGAACCACTTTTAGGGGGTCATTTATACCCGAATCCGAATTTATTTGATCAAATATTGCCCTAAATCGTTTCTTTTGTGATTTTAGGTACTTTGGGAGAGAAATCTGGAAAAGGAAGCAATTCGGACGTTTTTGGAGCATAAAAGTGAAGAAAACGCCAAAGTCTTAATTTTCCATGCTGGGAACAGTAGGTGACGGCGTCAAGAGCAAATCTCATGAATTTCCATGACGACCCAGAACGGATTTGACGGCGTCACGTAGGAAGGGCGTCAAGAGTAAAAGAGTCATGACGGCCTGGAAGTATATATGTCTTGACGGCGTCAGAAGTGGATCTAGGCAGTCCGAGGAGAGTTTTGGCGGCGAGGTGACGGCGTCACATTGTTTGTCTTGACGCCGTCAGACCTGTTTTTCTATATATAGTTTTCTATTTTTCACACATTAAGAGAGAAGTTTTTGGGAGAAACCCTAGTACGATTTTGGTGTAACTTTACAGGTTTTTCAAGGGTTCCAAACCCTTGATACCTTGCATGATTAATCAATATAAGTGTTCTTCTAATTCAATCAATATGTCTATGTGTTGGTTGTCTATATCATGTTCTTGTCTTAATTCTATCATGCTAGGCTAGATCTCTTTTGTGTTTGCTTAGATCTAATGAAACCTAGATATTGATTATGTGTTGATTACTTGTTTATCTTTGTTTTGGATGAATGATTTATATGTTAGGCTTAAGAAAACTGGCAGATCTCCAAATGGTAACATGCTTGAACGTCTTAAGAAACATGAACTGAGGCGCACTAGGTCTTTATTGGTTGTATTTAATGCATGAGCCACTGTTTACAATCCCTATACTTGTGCTGGGCATGGTGTAGGAGGAAATAAGAGCTCATAGAATTGGGGAGTTATGTGTGCCACCCCATGAATGGTATTAAGGAATACGATCCGTCATCCATGCAATTATAACAAGTAATTAACGTGTAAAAGATATCTAGGGAGTAGTGAAATCTAAGTAAATACATTTTCTCCAATTACTGCTCACAACTTTAGTATTAATTAGTTTATTTTTATTTCTAGTATTTTATTTTGATTGCATCTTAGTATTGGGTTAGTTGATTAGCAACTAATTCCGCCCAAATCCTTCAAACCCCGAGATTTTAATTGCTTTCCATAAAATATAAAAACACAAAAATAATCATCTCTCACCTTTAGAACTAGTATTTAGGCTTTCTAATCCTAGCGACACTATTCCTAAGCTGAACGATCAATCCCCCGGTACTTGTCACTATACTATACTACAACGATCAGGTACACTGCCTGGTGGGGGTTGTAAGCTTCTCGAGATCCCACGAGAGGTAAAGCCTGTTGCGATTCCCACGCATCAATCATGGTTATTTATTTGAGCTTGAAGTGGTACGTTTGAACTTGTGATTTGAATTATGGAGATGTGTTGACGAAAAGAGTATTTCGGGACCGATTGTGAGACGGTCAATTAGATGACGGAGATAGGTTAGTCGGGTGCCGTAGTCGGACCCTAATGTTGTAGCACGTGGATTTGGGATTGATTTGGACGGAGTTGATTTATTTATTTTGACTTGGTTATTATTTGTGGACTTGGACTATGAGCCGAGAGTGATGACTCGGACATGTGACCAAAGTCTTATGACTCGATAAATATTTAAAATCAAACATTAAAAATAATACTCGTAATAATATTATTGATAATTTAATCGTTTATATACGTGATAAACGTATATATATATATATATATATATATATATATATATATATATATATATATATATATATATGTATATATGCGTATATTAATAATAAAACGATCACGAGTAAACGTTATAATAATATAACGATAATTATTGTATTATGCGAATAGTGCAATAAATGTCGAAGTATTATTATAAATGATAACCATAAATAATGCCGAGAACTAATATGTCGGGTGAGTAATAAATAAAAACATGATGACTTTTATAAATTTGGAAAAACTTATCGAGTTATACGAGTTGTGGTTACTTAAGTCCAAGTGGGCTTTATTATGTGACTTTTGTGTTGTCACGGATATATGACGATTAATATATCCATCTTATATAACTACGTGACTTATTTAACCGACGGGTTAAATCGAGTTATTTAGCTATATAAAATGAGTATTTTAATGGGCACCGTATCCTACGACGCCCATAGGTTGTGGTACATGTATTAGGATAATAAATTACTATATATCTCGTGGAATTTGGCCAATATGACGATATATATAGGGAATTTATTGGACTACGATATATACCATATAGAATTCTTTGTGCTATGTGCTTTAGGTTGGGTATAATTTTGGAACGATATATTACGTAAATAAATATGGGGGATTACCAAATCGATGGATTTGATAAACTTCGATGATTTATTTAAATAATATATTGGGCTAATATTAGACCTATAGATGGTTTATTGTTTCTTCTCGTTGTGGTTTCTTGGTTTGTGTTGTGTCGACCCTTCACCCATATGGATACCAAACGTCGAATTTCAAATTAATATGAAGATAATTCGAGAAATGGATATTTTTGGAAAGTAAAAATGGAATACGTTCGGGAATGGGAATATGCGATTTTTGAGGAAATGATTTCTGAACGAGCTTGATATTGTTAGGAAGTGCCGAGTCTGTAGTTGCCGTTACGTGAGTTGCTTACGTCTTTATTCTATCGATTTCTTTTGAGGATTTTCTGGACTTGAGGTGAGTCATAGCCCCACTTTTTACTCTTGAACTTTGTTTTCAATACTTGGGGTGAGAAACGTGCAAATGTTTTACGTGGACTATTATCACTTTTTGATTTCAAAACTTGCTATGCTTATAGAACTAGGTAGGATTGAGCGAGGCCTAGTCTCGAACTAGGTAAGCTATTGATTTGGATATAGAGCGAGGCCTAGTCCCGAACTAGGTAAGCTATTGATTTGGATATAGAGCGAGGCCTAGTCCCAAACTAGGTAAGCTATTGATTTGGTTATTGAGCGAGGCCTAGTCCCGAACTAGGTAAGCTATTGATTTGGTTATAGAGCGAGGCCTAGTCCCGGACTAGGTAAGTTGTTGAATTGGTTATGGGGCGAGGCCTAGTCAAGAACTAGGTAAGCTATACAACGAGGCCTAGACTAGATCTAGGTAAGTTGAACATGTCGTATCCTTACGCATGTTGGGTATGTCGTATCCTTACGCATACAGATTGATTTGATTTGATTTGGTTATTGGACTATAGTGTGCACCTATAGGGTTGATTCGATTTGGTTGGATTATTTTGGTTGGATGATTGAGGCCTAGTCTAGCTAGCAAGCGTTTTGCGTATATGTCCACTATATTGAATAATGAACTTAAACCTATGATCTCACCAGCGAAAGCTGACTTTTAGCGCGTTTTCTCAGGTAATTAAGTGATGCCCTTGGATGCTTGGATTGGAGGCTTGGCAATGGCACCTGGTTTATGGATCTATTTCTAAAACTCTGATAAATAATTGTGGACCTACGTTTATTTCTTTTGGGCCTTACTTTGGATAATTCTTGGGATGAATTTAAACTTTAAAACCCCGCGTAGTTGTGTTTTTCTTATGTTTACTTTATCTCGTTCTTTCATGACTTTGAATGGATACCAATCCCCGTAGCACCCCGAAAGCTTGTTGAGTCTTCCGCTGTACAAAATTTTGGGGGTTACAAACAATAAAACCAATAAATGTTATTAGTGCACATCACAAAATTACATAAGTAATACACATGGTACAACATCACATATATATATTTATGTTATGCACATCATTTATTGTGACGTACATATCATCGCTTTATGCAAACACCCTTGAATGTTTAGTTATTTACATTAATAGCCTCAACTTTGGGTGACCTCCTTTGCCCCTTAAAGAGCACGGTACAAGCAACGGATACTTGCCATTGGTAAAAAAAACACCACTAGCGCCGCCGTAGTGCACCGTCGACGACAGCTTGCAAGCGTTGCTTGATTTGGAATATCTTCTCTGTAGTGTCATGTATTAGCTCTGGTCCGGTGAGTTGCATATCACCAACTTCTGTCCAACAGACTGGTGATCTGCACTGTGACAACTGGCAAATTAGGGAGCCATTTTTAAAACACGCATTACTTTAAAATTTATGATTTTTGGAATATTGGAAAAGTTTATTCGTGATGAGATTTGTAAACGTTGGAATGTGATTTTTAAACCGTACGTTATTTATGGAATTTGAATTTGAATTATTGATTTGGTATGGAATTTTCATGGTGATTTAATTTTGAGATGATTATGTGGCACTACATTGACTCCGGCACTAGGATAACCTAACAATTTTAATTATTTTAAATAATGGTTCGGATATTTATATTTGTTTTGAACGTATCGTGAGATTTTGAATATTTGGGAACGAGCTCGGTTTGAGAATATTTGGCCAATTTGACGATATATATAGGGAATTTATTGGACTACGATATATACCATATAGTATTCTTTGTGCAATGTGATTTAGGTTGGGTATAATCTTGGAACGATATATTACGTAAATAAATATGGGGGATTATCAAATCGACGGATTTGATAAACTTCGATGATTTATTTAAATAATATATTGGGCTAATGTTAGACCTATAGACGGTTTATTATTTCTTTCGTTGTGACTTCTTGGTTTGAATTGTGTCGACCCTCCACCCATATGGATACCAAACGTCAAACTTCAAATTAATATGAAGATAATTCGAGAAATGGATATTTTTGGAAAGTTAAATGGAATACGTTCGGGAATGGGAATATTTGATTTTGAAGAAATGATTCTGAACGAGTTTGATATTGTTAGGAAGTGCCGAGTCTGTAGTTGCCGTTACTTGAGTTTGCTTACGTCTTTCATCTATCGATTTCTTTTGAGGATTTGCTGGACTTGAGATGAGTCATAGCCCCACTTTTACTTTAGAACTTTGTTTTCAATACTTGGGGTGAGAAACATGCAAATTGTTTTATGTGGACTATTATCGCTTTTGATTTCAAAACTTGCTATGCTTATAGAACTAGGTAGGTTATAGAGCGAGGCCTAGTCCCGAACTAGGTAAGCTATTGATTTGGTTATAGAGCGAGGCCTAGTCCCGAACTAGGTAAGCTATTGATTTGGTTATAGAGCGAGGCCAGGTCCCGAACTAGGTAAGCTATTGATTTGGTTATAGAACGAGGCCTAGTCCCGAACTAGGTAAGCTATTGATTTGGTTATAGAGCGAGGCCTAGTCCCGAACTAGGTAAGCTATTGAATTGGTTATGGAGCGAGGCCTAGTCAAGAACTAGGTAAGCTATACAACGAGGCCTAGACTAGATCTAGGTAAGTTGAACATGTCATATCCTTACGCATGTTGGGTATGTCGTATCCTTACGCATACAGATTGATTTGATTTGATTTGGTTATTGGACTATAGTGTGCACCTATAGGGTTGATTTGATTTGGTTGGATTATTTTGGTTGGATGATTGAGGCCTTGTCTAGCTAGCAAGCGTTTTGCGTATATGTCCACTATATCGAATTATGAATTTAAACCTATGATCTCACCAGCGAAAGTTGACTTTTAGCGCGTTTTCTCAGGTAATTAAGTGATGCCCTTGGATGCTTGGATTGGAGGCTTGGCAATGGCACCTAGTTTATGGATCTATTTTCTAAAACTCTGATAAATAATTGTGGACCTACGTTTATTTCTTTTGGGCCTTACTTTGGATAATTCTTGGGATGAATTTAAACTTTAAAACCCCGCGTAGTTGTGTTTTTCTTATGTTTACTTTATCTCGTTCTTTCATGACTTTGAATGGATACCAATCCCCGTAGCACCCCGAAAGCTTGTTGAGTCTTCCGCTGTACAAAATTTTGGGGGTTACAAACAATAAAACCAATAAATGTTATTAGTGCACATCACAAAATTACATAAGTAATACACATGGTACAACATCACATATATATATTTATGTTATGCACATCATTTATTGTGACGTACATATCATCGCTTTATGCAAACACCCTTGAATGTTTAGTTATTTACATTAATAGCCTCAACTTTGGGTGACCTCCTTTGCCCCTTAAAGAGCACGGTACAAGCAACGGATACTTGCCATTGGTAAAAAAAACACCACTAGCGCCGCCGTAGTGCACCGTCGACGACAGCTTGCAAGCGTTGCTTGATTTGGAATATCTTCTCTGTAGTGTCATGTATTAGCTCTGGTCCGGTGAGTTGCATATCACCAACTTCTGTCCAACAGACTGGTGATCTGCACTGTGACAACTGGCAAATTAGGGAGCCATTTTTAAAACACGCATTACTTTAAAATTTATGATTTTTGGAATATTGGAAAAGTTTATTCGTGATGAGATTTGTAAACGTTGGAATGTGATTTTTAAACCGTACGTTATTTATGGAATTTGAATTTGAATTATTGATTTGGTATGGAATTTTCATGGTGATTTAATTTTGAGATGATTATGTGGCACTACATTGACTCCGGCACTAGGATAACCTAACAATTTTAATTATTTTAAATAATGGTTCGGATATTTATATTTGTTTTGAACGTATCGTGAGATTTTGAATATTTGGGAACGAGCTCGGTTTGAGAATATTTGGCCAATTTGACGATATATATAGGGAATTTATTGGACTACGATATATACCATATAGTATTCTTTGTGCAATGTGATTTAGGTTGGGTATAATCTTGGAACGATATATTACGTAAATAAATATGGGGGATTATCAAATCGACGGATTTGATAAACTTCGATGATTTATTTAAATAATATATTGGGCTAATGTTAGACCTATAGACGGTTTATTATTTCTTTCGTTGTGACTTCTTGGTTTGAATTGTGTCGACCCTCCACCCATATGGATACCAAACGTCAAACTTCAAATTAATATGAAGATAATTCGAGAAATGGATATTTTTGGAAAGTTAAATGGAATACGTTCGGGAATGGGAATATTTGATTTTGAAGAAATGATTCTGAACGAGTTTGATATTGTTAGGAAGTGCCGAGTCTGTAGTTGCCGTTACTTGAGTTTGCTTACGTCTTTCATCTATCGATTTCTTTTGAGGATTTGCTGGACTTGAGATGAGTCATAGCCCCACTTTTACTTTAGAACTTTGTTTTCAATACTTGGGGTGAGAAACATGCAAATTGTTTTATGTGGACTATTATCGCTTTTGATTTCAAAACTTGCTATGCTTATAGAACTAGGTAGGTTATAGAGCGAGGCCTAGTCCCGAACTAGGTAAGCTATTGATTTGGTTATAGAGCGAGGCCTAGTCCCGAACTAGGTAAGCTATTGATTTGGTTATAGAGCGAGGCCAGGTCCCGAACTAGGTAAGCTATTGATTTGGTTATAGAACGAGGCCTAGTCCCGAACTAGGTAAGCTATTGATTTGGTTATAGAGCGAGGCCTAGTCCCGAACTAGGTAAGCTATTGAATTGGTTATGGAGCGAGGCCTAGTCAAGAACTAGGTAAGCTATACAACGAGGCCTAGACTAGATCTAGGTAAGTTGAACATGTCATATCCTTACGCATGTTGGGTATGTCGTATCCTTACGCATACAGATTGATTTGATTTGATTTGGTTATTGGACTATAGTGTGCACCTATAGGGTTGATTTGATTTGGTTGGATTATTTTGGTTGGATGATTGAGGCCTTGTCTAGCTAGCAAGCGTTTTGCGTATATGTCCACTATATCGAATTATGAATTTAAACCTATGATCTCACCAGCGAAAGTTGACTTTTAGCGCGTTTTCTCAGGTAATTAAGTGATGCCCTTGGATGCTTGGATTGGAGGCTTGGCAATGGCACCTAGTTTATGGATCTATTTTCTAAAACTCTGATAAATAATTGTGGACCTACGTTTATTTCTTTTGGGCCTTACTTTGGATAATTCTTGGGATGAATTTAAACTTTAAAACCCCGCGTAGTTGTGTTTTTCTTATGTTTACTTTATCTCGTTCTTTCATGACTTTGAATGGATACCAATCCCCGTAGCACCCCGAAAGCTTGTTGAGTCTTCCGCTGTACAAAATTTTGGGGGTTACAAACAATAAAACCAATAAATGTTATTAGTGCACATCACAAAATTACATAAGTAATACACATGGTACAACATCACATATATATATTTATGTTATGCACATCATTTATTGTGACGTACATATCATCGCTTTATGCAAACACCCTTGAATGTTTAGTTATTTACATTAATAGCCTCAACTTTGGGTGACCTCCTTTGCCCCTTAAAGAGCACGGTACAAGCAACGGATACTTGCCATTGGTAAAAAAAACACCACTAGCGCCGCCGTAGTGCACCGTCGACGACGCCATTGGTTCGCCGTTTGTCACTTCGTTTCTCCTCCAGAGGAGATTTTTTTTTTTTTTCCTAATAAAAACTAAAAGTCTAACCTTATTCTCAACAACCAAACTGCCCTATAATACATACCCACTTGTATTTGCATGATAATCAATGCCAATGGGTTATATAAGAGCACAAGTAGCCATAACTCAAGTTAAAAAATAACACTGCACCACGTCAGCGCCACATCATCTTAACACCAAATAACATAACATCAAAAAACACCAGGAAATCATAACACCAAATAACACCACTTTCAGGGACCCACCTTTTTTTAAAATAACAATTACAAATTCTACCCTCAATAATTTAATTCATTAAATAAACTAATATTTTTAACAAATTAATAAAAAAAATTAAAAAAAAATGTTATAAAGTTGTTAAATTATTTGGGCCAATATTCCAGCCCAATGTGTATCCGAATCAACCAATATGTCAACATGACCCATGCCATACCATTTACAGCCAAAAAGAAAAGAAAGAAAGAAAGAAAAAAAATAGATCTCATCGTCTCCTTCCTCTTCTCTGCACATACACACACACTTAAACACACACACAAACAGAAACCCACAAACACAAACCAATACAAACTAGCCATTTGAAAGGTGGGGGGGTTTGTTTTGCAAAATCTTCCTTGGATGATTTGTGCGTTACAACGCACGTTGCTGGAATAACTTACGTTGAAACGCAGCCCCAACGTTCAAAGCTTGAAAATGGCCATAACGCCATAACTCACGTTGAAAGCTTGCCACATAAGAATAACGCCTAACCGGCGTTATGGCTCCTTATACTCTAAGTATCAAAATAAATCTTTAAATAAAAAGTATGTTGACTTTTATTCATAAAACCTGTATATCTAAGTCTTGTTCCACAAATATGCTAACTTTTAAAAACGTATATAAAATCGTATAGAAACGTATATTTTATTTTAAAAATGTATATCAAACATCAATAAAAAATTAAATAAATCAAAAATTTTAAATTATAAATGATCGTTAGTTTAATGGATGGACATTGCAACAGTCATTGGCCAAAAGGGCTAAATGTGTAACTTTTAACAGAATTATTTAACGCCAGTTAAAATCAGGAACCAATACGATCCCAAAATTTCGCCACAGGGAGGCCGCCTGCAATTAGCTAACCCCAAGTATGATATTTGCAATCTTGGCAAACCACAGGGACGATTTATGCAATTTACTCTAAATATTATGTTCGGTTTCTAAGTTTCAAGTTCGAGACATCAAGCATGCTTGTAATATTATTGCTTTATCATGACCGTTTATCTCTATCGTATATATATGACTATGCGAAGGCCCAAAATATTTTTCTGTATGTCATTGAGTCTAATGGTGAGTCAATTGACCCCTTCACAAGAGCTCTAGGATTAAAACTTACTAGATGCACATTTGAGGTAGCCAGGTTCAAAATAATCACAGAAAAACTTAGTTAAACCACATACATTTGAAAAAAAAGTTAAGGCCTTTTCTAAATATTATGAAGAGAAAAAAACTTCATCTACTAAATCCAATAAATCTTTTACATAAAAAAAAAATAAAAAAAAAAAAAAAAAAAAAAAAATAATAATAATAATAATAATAATAATAATAATAATAATAATAAGGCCTTGGAAACTACTACTCATAGAAGACTTGACTTGAATAGTTTGTGATTGGAAATCAAGCGATTAATGAATAATAAATAAAACTGATGCAATGGAGCTCAGAACCTGATTGGAGCAAAATAGTCAACTAGTACATATTAGTTAGGGATGACTAATTTGTTTTCTCACTATACATTGACCGGCATTGACTTTTAAGAGATATTTGTTTAAAGCTTTTATTTTGTTTGGTCTATCTTTTCCAGAACCTATAAATTGTAGCGTTGTGTTCTTGAGTTTGGGTTAAGAAAGAAAATAAAAATGAAACATAAGATTGTGTGTTCTCGAGTATTACTTAAAATAGAAAAAAAAAATGGAAGAAAACTTAGTGTTATTTTGATGATTTAGGAAGGAAAGTGTTTCCTCCTATTTATGGAAGAAAAATGTTTCATTTACTTTTCTTTAATGAAATAACTCGATAACACACTATAAGAATCAAGTGATGATAAAGAATACTTATGAAAGAAAATAAGATTATAAACCCAAAGATAAGAAGAAAAAAAGAAAATTACCAAAAGAAATATTTTTTGAAAGAAAATTTGATAGAATTGTTGTTTAATTAAGTTCTAAAAAGTTATGAATTTCGCGCACTTCACCTATGCTATTGCACGACCAACTTAAAATATTGACACGTGTAAACTTTTAAAAAATAATAGCCAGTTTGATATTTGCAATCTTGGCAAACGACATGGACGATATTTGCAATCTTGGCAAACCACATGGACGATTTATGCAATTTACTCTAAATATTATGTTCGGTTTCTAAGTTTCAAGTTCGAGACATCAAGCATGCTTGTAATATTATTGCTTTATCATGACCGTTTATCTCTATCGCATATATATGACTATGCGAAGGCCCAAAATATTTTTCTGTATGTCATTGAGTCTAATGGTGAGTCAATTGACCCCTTCACAAGAGCTCTAAAATTAAAACTTACTAGATGCACATTTGAGGTAGCCAGGTTCAAAATAATCACAGAAAAATCTAGTTAAACCTCATACATTTGAAAAAAAAAGTTCTGCCTTTTCTAAATATTATGAAGAGAAAAAAACTTCATCTACTAAATCCAATAAATCTTTAACATAAATAATAATAATAATAATAATAATAATAATAATAATAATAATAATAATAATAATAAGGCCTTGGAAACTACTACTCATAGAAGACTTGACTTGAATAGTTCCTGATTGGAAATCAAGCGATTAATGAATAATAAATAAAACTGATGCAATGGAGCTCAGAACCTTATTGGAGCAAAATAGTCAACTAGTACATATTAGTTAGGGATGACTAATTTGTTTTCTCACTATACATTGACCGGCATTGACTTTTAAGAGATATTTGTTTAAAGCTTTTATTTTGTTTGGTCTATCTTTTCCAGAACCTATAAATTGTAGCGTTGTATTCTCGAGTTTGGGTTAAGAAAGAAAATAAAAATAAAAATTAAGATTGTGTGTTCTCGAGTATTACTTAAAATAGAAAAGAAAAAGAAATGGAAGAAAATTTAGTGTTATTTTGATGATTTAGGAAGGAAAGTGTTTCCTCCTATTTATGGAAGAAAAATGTTTCCGTTACATTTTTCTTTAATGAAATAACTCGATAACACACTATAATAATCAAGTGATGATAAAGAATACTTATGAAAGAAAACAAGATTATAAACCCAAAGATAAGAAGAAAAAAAAGGAAAATTACCAAAAGAAATATTTTTTGAAAGAAAGTTTGATAGAATTGTCGTTTAATTAAGTTCTAAAAAGGTTATGAATTTCGCGCACTTCATCTATGCTATTTCACGACCAACTTAAAATATTGACATGTGTAAACTTTTAAAAAATAGTTATTGCTCGATTGATTGATGTTGCGCGGCCGACATTGCTCTACGGATAGTGATACAACTTGCTCACTTTTGCTCAATCAAAATTGAAAATATGCTCAACCATGACTTGTGTCAAATTAATGGTGGGTCACATTTGCAGAATTCACCTCGTTATTCCTTGGATATTACGCAAAGAATATAACCTTTTGCTTAGCTAGTAACTCTTTTTGAATTAAAAAGCACCTTTCTATAATTTAAAAAAATAATAATAAGCTCATACAAAATAAACTAAACCAAATAAGCTTATAGAAAATAAAGAAAAACAAGTGAAGCTTCTAAGCAGTTTCTTGTTATTTTCCATTTCATCAACAACTCCTTTTAAACAAACGCGTGGAACATACTTATATATTCTGCAATCACAATTTCAACTTCAATATCAATCTGAACCTAGCTTCATTTTCTCTACAAAAATTAAAGTTGTTCTTATTCACCAATGGCTGCAGCAGTTTTGATAGGAGCTGGGGTAGGGGATGTTCTTTCTAAATTATCAGATGCCATAATACATGTTATCAAGAAAACCTCACAGTTTAAGTCTATCCTCCTTGAAATACAAGACACCTTAACTAGAATAAAACCGTTCTTCCATAACATCGATAAACTTATAGAACAACTAGATGGATCACGAGAGGAGAAAGATATGTTCATAGATCAGATAAAAGGCGCAGAGGCCATTGTTAAAAAATGTGAGCATGTAAAGTGGAATTATTATAAGAAATACAAGCACGCGTGTAAGCTTGACAAATTGAATGCGTCGTTGTTGAGATTCTGTCAGATTGATGCTCAGTTTGTGATGATTAGGGATATGAAGGAAACATTGGTGGTGGTGAAAGATGTGCAACAGAGAATGGGTGATAAAGGGAGTTCGAGTGGTTGGCTATCTAAAGTTCCTGTGCTTGATGGTTTTGTTATAGGATTTGAAGATCGAGTTAAGGAACTGAAAAAGATGGTGCTTAAGGACTCTGTGGTTGATGATTGTTCTGTTGTAGTTGTTTCGGCAGGAGGAGGTTATGGAAAGACAACTTTGGTAACTAAGCTTTGTGGAGATCCTGATATTCAAGGTATTCTAATTTTACCCTTTATCATACTTTTGCTTAAGATGTCCGTTATGCCGACTACTTGTAGGAGTTGATTACATAGTCATATTTGATTATTGTATAAGTATATGACAACTCAAAATAAGCTCAATGAGTTTTTGTTTTGTTTTTTGTTTTTGTTTTTGTTTTTGTTTTTGTTTTTTTTTTTTTTTTTTTTTTTTTTTTAATGTACACATTTGAATTGATTAGAGCTGAATAATCTCTCTGCGACTAGTACCCAAGGGCCTTTGGCATGGTGTGGATAGTTTAGGGTGTCTGAGTTTGCCTTTAATTTTTTTAGATGCTAATTGACTTCAATTAAATTATGACTGATGCTTACAGCAACTATGGTTATTCATATTATATATAGATGACAAAAGTCATAGCTAGACAAGCCTTCTTATTCTTTCGGGTAGGGGGCATTTTTTTACTGTAATCTTAGCTATGGAAGATGAAATGTATTTGCTAATATGTGTGGTATATTCTTAAATAAATTTGTTTGATCCAAGGTAGTTGTTGCAGTTGTAAGTTGAAGTTACTTATCTGTGAGGGTATAAACTTTGTGTACTCACTTCGTAGTTATGTTACTTTTTATTAAGGAAATTTGAAGTTGGTATCGTAACACATACTCGTTTTCAAATCTTTCCATTATATATTTATAATGGTGCTCTTGTTTATACAGGAAAATTCAAAAGCATCTACTTCGCTACCATCTCAGAGACACCCAATTTAAAGATGGTCATAAAAAATTTACTTGAAGCCAATCACGGTGGTCAGCAACTCGATTTTGTTAACGATTATGACGCAATTAGAAAATGGGGGAGTTTTTTGGGTGACAATGAATCTGAAAAACTATTAGTACTGGATGATGTATGGTCTGATTCCATTATTAAGCGCTTCAAGTTCAAGTTACGTGGATACACGATTCTTGTTACGTCTAGGAGCACCTTTACACAATTCGAGACATATGAATTGAAACTTCTAAGTGATGAAGATGCCAACAATCTATTTTGTCACTCGGCATTTTCGGAGTTTGGACTTGATCATAATGATGATATACCAAATAGTCTTGTTGATCAGGTGCCATGAAAACCTTCTCTTGAATTCTGCATGATTCATATTCCTGTCTCGACAAAATATGTTGCTACTTTTCTTTTCTTTTGGCTGTTTTTTGTTTAATTTTTAGCAAGTATTGCTAACCACACTGTGTGTCGTTTTGTAGTTGGTGGCGTGTTGCAAGAATCATCCACTGACCCTTAGTGTAATTGGTGGTTTGCTAAAGGGCACAAATATCTCAAGTTGGCATGGCATGTTGAAAAAATTGTCTGAAGAGAAGCAATCTGTTTTAGATTTAGACAAGGATATGTTGCTTTGTCTATCAAGGAGTTTAGATGTGCTAGAGGAAAGATCCATAATCAAGCAATGCTACTTGGACTTAGGATTATTTCCTGAAGATCAGAAGATCGCGGCTACAATGCTAATGGACATGTGGGTCCATTTATACAAGCATGATGAAGGGGGGTTAGGTACCATAAACCAACTCTTTGAGCTCTCCTACAAAAATCTAGCTACCCTGCTGCCAATAAGGTACTTGACTTCTGATGTCCCCTGTGGTAAAGAAATAAATTGAACTTTTCAAACAGTATGAGAGCCTTATTACATTATTTAAACAATGCCATTTCTATTCCGAATTTGTATAGTCTTTACCAACCTCAACTATGTATTTAACATGGGGTTACGAGATTTAAACCTCTCATTTTGTTCGTAAGACCGGTCGGTGGATCTGCAAGCTAGAGGATCAGTTACCTTTTTTTCTTATCTTGTAGAATCTATAGTACAGTTATTAAGGAAAATTGATGGTAGCCTCATCTTCTTTTAAGAAACAATTGATAGCATTTCCTAATATACATGCATGTCTATAGAATAAACGTTTATTTGGTCTAACATTCTACATTTAATTGCAGAAAAAACTCACCTGTGATCGCCAACTACTGTGAGGAGAAAGTTGTTATGCAACATGACTTGATGAGAACACTAGCTATTCGTTTGAGCAGTAAAGAACCAGCAGAAGAAAGAGAGCGGTTGATTATAAAATCAGATGAAAAAGATCTTACTGAAGTGCCACATGCTATCAAGGCACGTCTCGTATCAATTTCCACAGGTTTGACTTGATTCCCTAATGTTTAAAGATGTATAGACTCAGAATTTAAACGTATCAGTTTTTAATCCTACTATGTATGCTACTAATGGCAGATGAAAATAATTTATCTGACAAATGGAACGAAGTGCAAGCCTCAAAAGTGGAAGTGCTTGTAATGAACTTCCTGTCAAAGATGCATCCATTGCCACGATTTATAAAATACATAGAGAAGTTAAAGGTGCTAATCATCACAAACTACGGTTATGACTTCTCAGAGATTGAGAACTTTCCCCCACCTTTATATTTGTCAAGCCTAACTAGCATTAGGTTGGATCATGTTTTAATATCTTCTATTAGTACATCCATACTTGAGTTGAAAAACTTGCAGAAACTTTCCTTAATCATGTGCAAAATAGGCGACAGTTTCAGCGAATGTACTGATGGTATCCCCAACAAGTTGCCAAGCCTTGTAGAGTTGCATATCGACTCTTGTGATGATTTAGTTACATTTCCTGTAATGTTATGCAATCTACTTCTCCTGAGAAAACTCTGCATCACTAATTGCCACGAGGTTACTTCACTCTCTGAGGAATTTGGGAACTTCCCAAATTTGGATGTTTTGCGGCTAGCATCATGCTCAAATCTTGTTGCATTACCTAAGACAATCAAAAACCTCCAGAAATTAAGCATCATCGATATATCCGACTGTATAAATCTGAGTGAGTTTCCAATGGAATTTGGTGAGTTGGGTTCGTTGCAAACAATTTATATGAGAGGGTGCACGGGGCTACATGAGCTGCCATCAACGGTTAAAGGTTCACTGGAAGTGGTTTGTGACTTAGAAACATCATACCTTTGGATTAATATCCCCAATGTGAAACTACAATTGGTAGAAGAAGATAAAATTGGCAACTTCATGAGGATCGTCTCAATTAACTGAATGTTGAATAACATAAGCAGGTATGCATTCTTATTTTGTTTCTTGTATATTTATCGAACTATTTAAGGTATAAATTTGGACTCTGCATTTTGAACTTTATAACACGTTGATAAGAGAATGAAAACGAATAATGAGACACACAAATAACTCTGTATGTAGTTGTTTAAGGTTGCTAACTAACCAGATTTCTTAAATGCTCATTCACACAATATGGCATAAACTCATAATTATGGCGAGCACATAGATTCTAAATTCAATCAAGGAAGAATAACACATGTTCAGTCATGCCATATTGCAATGTAACATCCTTAGTATTTGTGCTTTTACTTGAGTAACATTGTCATGAGTTTGGGGATGTGATGAGTCTAATGAATCACAAACTTATTAGAGTTGTGCAGAATCTTTTTTCCATCAGTACTTTCTAATATAAGGTTTTGTTTAGAATATATTTTTGTTTTAGTTAATTGGAAACGTTTTGTGCTTAAGGCTTATCTACGTTGCAGGAGAAAACAGAGGAAAGCAGTCAAATCTCAAAGCATTTTGGAGCATTCACAACATGGAAAAAGAAATAATTCTTTTAGGCATAATAACGATTTGGCAGCAAAGGTGATTAATGGACTTGTGCGTCCTTGTTATCGTCCATACAAATGCAAGAGTGCCAGAGAGTGCATGCTCATTTAAGATCGAATTAAAGAATGATCATCACTTCATCATATCATTATTCCTCCCTAGTTTCATTTCTATATCCATTTTTTGTGTAACGTATTTGAACATTGCATGTAAAAGATATTATAATTCGACTCATATGAATTTCTCTTCTACTTTTTACTTGCGATTTTAACGAGTTTATGGTTAAAGAATGGATGTTTTTGGATGTGTTATTGATGCGTGCTATGTGTCAATGTAGTATAGAGTGATGCTTAGCCTAATTCAAGTTTTACATTTATATTTAGCCGACTTATTACTAACACACACACTTAACGAGCAGTGTACCCGATCAATATGCATATAGTGGTAAGTAGAGTGTCGAACACTAAGAATGGAACGTAATATCTAGTTGATTAAATCAGTATTTTAATATCTAAGTTAGTTTTACAATCCTAATCTAATAAAACGGGGGTTTAGCTTGAGAGACTAACACGGATTTAATAAACAATAAAAGTAAAACTAATGAGAACGAATCAGCGAATAGCAATCACGTACGCAGATAGATAATAGAAACACGTAAGAAGACCTGTCCTTATAGTTAAGTAGCTTGTCACTTGTTTTATTGCTAGTTTTATATGATGAGTATCGTAATCTAATCTGTCTCGTTGGATCCTATATATTGGCGAGTAAACGCTTAATGATTACTTATGTTTATCCTACTTTCTAGACATTAGATAAGTAGGCGAGGAGCAGGTATGGTAGCCTAGAAGACTCAATTAAACACAGAGGTTATCAATGCATAAATATAATTCACCAAAAACATCAATCATATAAACTTTAACCGATGGGAAAACAATTTTAAGGGGAGCAGTATTGTGGCCACAAGCCCATCAATCCTGATGGATTAAAGCTTACTAATACAATAAACAAAACTACTTAATGAATTATACACATGCAGGACCTTCTTACGGCTCTAAGATCTTCGTTTGGGGCGTGTCTTGTGATGCTTCTTCGACTGAATTCGTCTCCTTAGGGTTTTTCTGTATACAAAACTCTTATCTGTCTTGGGGTATTTATAGGTTCTGTCTGAGGGGTCGATGCGGCGCATGTTGATGACAGATGCGGCGCATCTACTTAACTTCGCGTAGGGTCCAAGATTATTAAATTCTGGAATATTCGTACACCGCCTTTAGATGTGGCGTAACTTCTTTCTCTACGCGGCGCATGTTCTTTAGCGTCTTAGATAGTATCCGGTGAAGTCTTTAGCTGATACGCCGCATGTTGTAAATGAGATGCGGCGTATTTTGGAGTAAATCAAGTTGATTATTCTTCGTTAACCAAAGTTTCATATGCGGCGCATGTTGCAATTGGATGCGACGCATTCTTCAAAGTCAGGCAATGGTCTTCGAATTCATTTAAGTATGATGTTGCGGTGTATCTGTTGAGAGAGATATGACGCATCTCTTGAATTTCAGTAGACTTTTCAAATCTTGATCATTTAGCTCCATAATTCGTCCAATATCATTAACTTTCACCT
Organism: Artemisia argyi; assembly: GCA_030686995.1. NCBI lineage: Eukaryota > Viridiplantae > Streptophyta > Magnoliopsida > Asterales > Asteraceae > Artemisia > Artemisia argyi. The sequence continues at coordinate 665,427 of JARVZY010002338.1, read as the reverse complement.
ATTGTTTGTTTTTACCTTAGAATTACTAAAGTAAACATTAAATCACCAATTCTCATACAAAATAATATAAAATAAGTCAATTAAATAGGAGACATGATGCTAATAAAATGTACTTATTTGATCTCATTAGTTATTGTAGGACCGAAAAGTGATGACTTTTATGTGATTCGGGAGGTCGAGGTTGATGATTATATATGAACTCCATGTTTGGATTTAGAGAGATAAAGTAGAGAGAGGGTGAAGAAATGGAAGTTTATTAATAATGAAAGAACAATACACAATTTCCCACACCCCTCATGGAGAGTCATGAGGGGTATTTATAGGCTCTATACAACATTACTTTGCCTAGTGTACGTTAGTAGTCCCTGCGGGTACTACATGTTACTAATCTAGTCCAATTCACATGTGTGACGTTATCTTTATAAAAAAGTGAGGCTAACAATCTCCCTCCAAGATATCGTCACACGTGAATGGTTACAATGAGACCTATAAATACATTAACAATGTAAAATTACAACAATAGTAAACTATGTTGACGTTGTTGAAGCGCAGAGTCTCTGTAGTCTAGATACTGAGGCAGACTTGAAGTTCTCTCTTCCGACGATCTCGGCGTATGATCTTTGACACTGACGGCAAAGGTCTTTGTAGCTCTGAACTTCAACTTTAATGGTCTAGTTAGGTTATTACTCCCTCCTAACTAGTGAGCCTTTATTCTTTTTCCTGCTCCCTCCTGAACCGACAACTCTCTTTTCATCACGCAGCGGATAAAGTAGATTCAAAAGTGTAGGCACATGGTTGTCGTTCAGGGAGCATCATTACAACATAACTCACATGACATTGCACAGAAGGTTGGTAATACGCTCCGATATACACATCATTAGTACTTCTTCGGTTCCAGTGTAAGCACAATTCCCTCGAACAACCAACGTACTAGAGATGAAACACTACTTCTTTTGGCATGTTCTTCTCCCTCCTGATGGTTACGATTTGTCGAAATCATCATACTATTTTGTGTACATGCCATAATTACCCGTACTTTACACTTCTGATGCAATATAGATAGACCGTGTAAGCATAATTTGTGAGTATACGTCGCAAAAATACTCTCAATACTTGTCTCTCAAATCAACCTGTAATCGAACCTCCTTTGAATTCCCCGGCTAATAGTAATGACCACATATGGAGAGAACTCGATATAACCAACTTGAAAACGAAGTAAACATCCCATCTTGTGACTTAATGCTTGTACGATAGATGTGACTTAATACCTATACTGAGCACTACAACGTAACTCCTTTAAGTATGAGGTTGCACGAAATATTCACCGCTTGAACAATCCACTACTTCGCGTGACACTGAGTACTACAACGTAACTCCTTAAAGTGATAGCTATACTGTGAGCACTACAACGTAACTCCTTACATCAGTAATAACTAGATTTTCAAGACTGAATTTTTTAATTTGCTCAGACAAGTTATCTTCAAAAGTCGTGCATCCAACCACCCCTAGACTTTGAGATAAATAAGTACGCGTTTTGAAATGTCACTGCAAAGTCAAATCAATAATATCGTACAAAAACCCCGCAGTCATTTTTCATAAACGAAACAATTCTAGCCGTGAATATATGTATCCCCGTGAAAATTTTAATTCCAAAATACCACTCTTTAACCAAAATATTATCAATACTAATGTACCCAAAAATTCGAAATACATTAGTTTTGATAGTTCGAACGTTGTCAGCCCACCATTTCAATCTAAATGCCAATCACTGATCCAATCCTATTCAATAAACATAATTCATTGAAGCCCAAACCAAAAGTACAAATGACACAAAGGTTCACAGGTCCACCAAAGGTATGATCGATCCATGACTAGATGACCCGGTTTCAAGTGATATAAACTAATCACTTTAACCTAAACCTAGTAACCTACACACACTTCCCTTTGATAAATCCGCCCCCATTCACTGTTATCCTCTCACCAACTCAGTCAATACATTCCAAATCGAAACACATCTAACCTCTTTTCAAATCTCAAACTCATCTCGTCAAATCAAAGAAAAGGGGAGTAACAAACTTGTTATTTTCCCTTGTCTTTTAATTCGGATATTTAAACAAGTGTGAGCTTCGTGATTGATCTATGATGATAATGTTTAACTAAAAAAATCTGTAGAAGATTAGAAGTAAAGTTAAAAAAATCTGTAGAAGATTAGAACTAAAAAAATCTCTGATACCAATTGTAGGACCGAAAAGTGATGACTTTTATGTGATTCGGGAGGTCGAGGTTGATGATTATAGATGAACTCCATGTTTGGATTTAGAGAGATAAAGTAGAGAGAGGGTGAAGAAATGGAAGTTTATTAATAATGAAAGAACAATACACAATTTCCCACACCCCTCATGGAGAGTCATGAGGGGTATTTATAGGCTCTATACAACATTACTTTGCCTAGTGTACGTTAGTAGTCCCTGCAGGTACTACATGTTACTAATCTAGTCCAATTCACATGTGTGACGTTATCTTTATAAAAAAGCGAGGCTAACAGTTATAGTTGTGGATATATAACACATCATACAACAAACTGCGTACAAGATTGACATATATGATTTGTAAGTTTAATTTGTGTAACTTCTGGTGAACAAGGCTGTACACAATGTAAATTTCTAGAGTATAAGGTTCAAATTACTTAAAAGAATAATAATAACCACATGTGAGTGCATACGTAGTATGCATTTTGAAATTTTTCAGTTAAACAAAGAAAGGTACAGCAAACATTAACAAAGCGATAGATGAAATTAACCTCATAGGGGATGTGTGTGAATTTTACTCCTTGATGTTAACTTCTCTTGAGAGGGGAATGTAGTTCAAGATCCAGGAGGGGAGGAAAGTGCTTCATCAGCGGGGTTCTCTTACCTCATCGGCTTTTCACGCAAAGTATTGGTGTCATTATATTCTTTTATTATCAATACAGTAAACCTTAGGGCACTCATACATGATTTGTGTTATAGAGGACATTTATTGATTGAATTTTATTTCAGCAATAATTGTTCAATAAAACTTTGGTATCTGAGTTTCTAATCTAATGAAATACTAGTAATAAGAGTTGTAGGGAAAAGAAATAGAAAAATAAAATAAGGGAATATATTAGCTACAATTGAATTGTAGCTAATTCCTTACAATTTGTGCTATAAATTGTGGGTCTTGAGTCATTTTGTAGGTCCCTGATTTAATTTCTAATGTATTTTGGTAGAGGAATGTAGCCAAGTTATCCCCATATAAGAATTATAATACTCAATAAATGTTTAATAAAAAAACGAGTTAATTACAATTTTTTTTCTCTGGTTTACACATATTTACATCCTTCATTCTATTTTCAAACTTCTTGCAAGATCCGTCCCCGTATTTTGCAAAATCCTGCAATGTTAGTCTTTTTGGCCAATATCCATTAGTTTTACCTGCTAAGACCCTCACGTGCTAAAAACGTGAGGGCATTTTGTCTTTCTATACACATGATCATCTTCAACTTCTCATTTATCCTTAAATTTCTATTTTCTTTTTAAGTCAATTATTTTTTTCTCGTGAAATTAATCAGTAAATCCACAAAATTAACAAAACCTAAAATCATAATGTATGATAGAATGGTACCCGCGCAATGCGGCGGCGGGTACCTGTTACTATATTTTGCATTATACATTTAGTTGTTTTTATGCTTTATAAGTAGAGATGGTTAAGCCAAATAATTTTAGTTTGAACAATCAACCTGTTTCGTAACAAACTTCCTAACCAACTTGCTTCCTAACCAACATGCTTTCTAAACAATTAATTTTGAAATCCTTCCATAATAAGCAAGTAAAAGTCTGAATTTTAAGCCTTTCTAATTATAAAATAGTCCCAAATGCATTATATAGTAGTATAGATTTTTTTTCCCATTACTTTCAAATTTATAAATCTTTAATTTGAAAGGAAAAAAACTCATTTCAATAACAAGAATCAAATACTAAATCCAGAAAAAAAAATCAAATAAAAAGTTGAAAAAATACACAAACAAAACCACACTATATTCATAACAAAACCTAAAATCATAATGTATGATTTTGTGGTGTTTGAGTTATGATTATGGTTGAGTGGAGCAAATATATGTTTTAATGTGAATTTAAGGTTCAATGCTGAGATTGTGAGATTAGAGTTTGAGATAAGAAGAGGGAAATTGGGATGATAGTGTGATTGATTTAGATATGATGATGATGAGATATATATCGTCCTTTTAAATTTTGGTATGTGTTGTGTGGTATGCTTTTTTAAGAATTTAAGATGCAAGTGCACGAATCTTTTTAGGGTAAATTGCAAATTTAGTCACTAAAGTTGTCCAAATGCGCAAAAAATACATCGAAAGAATAAGTTGTGCAAAACGACATTGATGTTTCATTTTTTTGCAAAAAAACCATCGAGAGCGGCTTTTTGCTGATGCCCGTTATTTTCCTCTTTAAGTGCCACATCATTGAGGGTATCGTCATTTCCTCAATGACTATATTTTCAAACATAAGTAAACTTCATTAAAGTAACTAGATTACACTTTTTCAGAAAACATTAACTGCCCAAAACAACCCCATTTAACTTTATTTCAGACATTAAGATAATCAGCCGTCAAACCCCAGCTTTAAAAAAACCAAAAATCGGAACAACGAAACCCATATATGGCGAATAATGATAAGGGAAAGTCTTTGTTGATTGGGGGGAGGAATCATCCGAAAAATCGTAGGGGAAAGTTTTATTAAATGATGAAGTCTTTGAGGAAGTTTTGGATACATTTGGTGATGAAGTAATTGTCAAGTATGGTTCATATGCAAACATAGAGAATGAGATGAAAGAAGTTATTCTTCAATGGATGTGGAACGAAACCTTCAACGAACCAAATATGGGTGGTCGTGGTGCGATATCTATTACTACCCTTGGAAGTGGTAGCAGTTGCTCCATGAGGTAGTGGCAGAGACAAAAAAAGGAGGGGAAGGCCTAGAAAAAAAGTAACTTTTTTTGTACCAAACGATAATCCGAGTACAATGTCACCAAAAAGGAAGAAGGGAAGGCTTGCTGGGAGTGGAATGAAGAAGGATGGGAGTCATAATCCAAGTACAATGACACACAAAAAAAAAAAAAAAAAAAAAAAAAAAAAAAAAAAAAAAAAAAAAAAAAGGGAAGGCCTGTTGGGAGTGGGAGGAAGAGGAAGGGGAAGGAAGAGCATACGGATCTTGGTATGTTAATGTATTATACTTCATTTACGTATCATTTTTAATTTGCTTATGTTGATTGCTATGATATTTTTGATAGACTTTTATATGCATCATCTTTGAGTGCCATGATTGAGTGCCCTGATTTGTAGGATTAGGATAAACTGAGTATTATGGTTCTAAGGTGGTTGTATGATAAGTGAGAGTGTTTGGCGTAGCAGCTATACTGCTATACTAACTAAGTCTTCACATTGACTTATTAGCTAAACTAAAACTATTTAAGATACATAATCAATAGGTTTGCATCTTCAGTAAGTAGGATTGATGTCTTGATTATTGACGTTTGAATTTAAACGGTGGGAGGTTTAATTGCTTATATGGATGAAATCGTGTTCAGCATATACAATAATGGATTCTTTGAATTTGGTCCATTGAGGTATGTACAAGGGAATGTTTCTATACTTTGTGCCTTTGTCTCTGATAGACATATCTTTAGTATTGGTCTGGATGATATGTTATCACGCAATAAGGGAGAAAAATGGGCATTGTTCTTTTGCTTGCCTGGCAAATCATTAGAAGAAGGTTTGAAGTTGATTCTCAATGACAATGATGTGCATACAATGTTAGAACTAGGTTGTCGGGCTGGTTTTGCAGATTTTTTTGTTGCTCACAAAAAACAGATGTTATCTCAATACTATTTGAAAAACATTGATTTAGATGGTGAATGTGGGGAGGTTGTCGGATGGTAGAAGAAGATGCTAGCTTGCGGTGCTCTAGTACTTCAAATCCTTTCAGAACTTTTAAGGTTGTGGATGATGTTGATGCTGAATTCGGGGAGCATAAAAAGTGGTGAAGAGGTTTGTGGATAATGGAAAAGGGAAAATGGTTGATGAGGATGATGTTGTTAACAGGAACAAACCGACTGGTATTATCATTAGAGATGATGGTTCTATGAAGACGACAGCAGATGTTGGTTCAATGAATGTGGGAGCTAGGGGTGCAGATTTTTTTAGACCAAAAAGTGATGTTAAAATCACTAATTGCGTGCTGGGTCTAAGGGCACCAAGATCATTGGGAAACAAAGTGGTGTTATTTTGACTAGGTGAGTCTAATGAATTGTTTAGCAAATTTTTTGGAAACATTGCATTGCGTATTATACTAACCTCATTTCATTGCATATTTTGATTATGCATGTATAGTTGATCACCTGTTGGTTCATCCAGTAGAAGCTTTTGAAGTTTGACAAATGGGTTCATCTTTTGGGATTATGTAATGTGTAGAAACAAAAACATTTTTAATTTGGTTGTATATTATGTAACACCCCCTAATTTGAAATGCGGTAGCGGAATAGTAATTAGGGTGTTACGGTGAGGATCGAAGTCATAATGATAGAAAACGGCTCGAAAGAGACATTTTAAAACATAATTTCATTTATAAAAATTCAAATATAAGAGGTCCTTATCAGAGTATTATAATAAAAGTCTTGATGTTTTGAACTAAATCAAACATCTTTTATTTTACACCATTATTGAAATAAAGTAGATAAGTTTGAAGTTTTTGCCGCCCGTTCCATGCTTGCTTCCCCTGCTAAATACCTGAGATACATACTTAAAAGTCAACAAAAATGTTGAATGTTATCATAGAGTTTGAATTTAATAATCATTTTGATACACAAGTAAGATTGTATTGGAAAATACAATCAGTTTGAAAATATTGATATTGCAGTTTATATATTGCTCTAAGTCTCATGACACGCAAACGTTAACAAATACCATAAAAACGGAGGTGTTTTTCAAATCAATGATAATTTTGCCTTCGTGTAATAGGTGATTTGCCAATTCCTGTTTTTATTCAAATATAATTATCACGACTAATACGACTAACCACATGCATAATGGCATTCCGTCAAGTATTAATGGGACAGGCTGTCAAACCTTAAATAGATCTATTCATTATATTTGCGTTCACATAACAGTGATTAATGGCTCATGATTAAGGGTCTTTTGGCAATAGCTAACTTAGGCATATATCAAGTCAGGAAGCATACAGAAAATTACTTGCGATCTGTTTATAACATGTATCCCCCTCACGGAGTTTTGTAAATAAGTAAATGTGAGGCTATGACTCACCTTAGATTGATACTGAAATGAAGAAAATAAAGTCGGACGAATTTATGATAACGGCTTCGAAATACAACCTGATAAATAAATTTATCTGAGAACTTGACCAAATACTATTTGGTAAATACGAATGAATAATGAATAATAAATATTCGTTATGACGAATAAGTGATGTGCAGTGTAATCCTTGTGATATGCATGATATGACAAAATATGATATTTAAATTATCCATCGAAGTTTTACCTTTTTAATCATAAGTAAAATATTAACTTTTTAAATATCACTATATATATTATTAACGTTACGTTAAATAATATATATATATATATATAAATAAAAATAAAGTTTAGATGCATATGAAATAAATTTACGAAAATAGAAAATAAATAAGAATGATAAATAGATTACGTTTAGTCTTTGTCTCCTTTTCCAATTTTACCATTTTTTTACTCTAACGACATTTGCGTTACACCGTTAGTCCTTTTTATAATAAATTCAACTATAGTCCTCTAATTTGTCCAATAATCGATACTAAGCTTAGAATATCAACTTTTATCAATTTTTACCATTAAGTTTCTGTTTTTACAGGTTTAGTCCTTTCTTTTCAATATTTACACTTTTAGTCCCTCTAGGTGTCGTCGCGTTACATTTTTAGTCCAAAATTACAAAAATAATTATAAAATTTTTCTAAAATTTTCCGAGACTTATTAAATAAGTAACAAGCTTATTTTAACTGCTTATTTGTTGAAAAGCTTATTTTTTTAGCTTATGGGCCCTTAACGAGACAATACAAGGCCCGTTAAGAGTTTTGGAGGCGAGGGCATGGAAAATGTTTTGGGCTTGGCTTTGGGCTATTTTTATGATTCTAAAAATATTTCATATGGGCCCAATGGGCTTACGTGTCTTAAATTCTTATTGGGCTTGGATTGAGCCCACTCGAAAATATTAAATTTTATATAAGGTTTTGGAGTTGAAAATCTTGTTTGTGTCGATTCAAAATGGGTCGTTTGGTGTGTCGAAACATGAGTATTTTCACAAGTATTATAAATGAAATTGATAGTTTTCTAGGTGGTCTATTGAGTCGTGAAATAATATAGTACTCTTGTTAAGTGAGATTCAAAGTTATATGTATGGTTTGTAGCATGTTTGAACCGATTATATATTTTGAAAACTTGAAAATATTTCTAAGTATTTTACCAAATTTTTATACGATGGATATGGTTTAAAATAGGTGCGTGAAATGCTTGTAACGTTTAAACTAAAGTGAACTTGGTGTGCTACGTGACTCCTAGGCCTTCCAAGATAGAGGCTAGTCACGATTTGTGTACTAAGTAACAATATTTATGTGAATCATATGTGCAAAATGATATACGATCGAAACAAAATAAATAAAGTGCATGATATGAATTTAACGTGTGATTTGGAATGGAAACGAGTAAAGATGACTTACAAACACCCTAGAGGTAATAGAGAGTCGAGTGTGATAGTATGGAACACAAGGAAATCACGTTTCAAAGTATAACCCAAGCGTTATACTTATAATTCAAACCCGATATCCTTTTCTTGCTTCCAAACAATATGGCAATTGACCCTGGTTTTGTACGAGTAGTTTATAGGACGAAATAACTATGTGAAAGTGTATGAGAATGGTAAATGAACGGTGCATGCATGTACATTATATATTGTTTCAATATAGAGCTGGCAATTTTGACACGAAACCTGTTAACACGACATGACACGACCTGTTCTTAACAGGTTTCGTGTCAGGTCTTAACAGGTTTCGTGTTTTAACAGGTCCGAACCTGTTAAGACACGAATGAAATTAACAGGTTTCGTGTCTTAACAGGTCCGGACCTGTTAAGACACGTTAAGGACCTGTTACTGTTACAATATTAGTAAAGAACTAAAGATGGATATATGGTCCTTGTGTGGACTGGTCACAAACATAACCACAGTCCACACATCTTCATCATTTCATTTTCTCTCAACCAAAAACCCTTTTTCCGGCCGCCATCACCTCACCGCCGGTCACCACACCACACGACCACCACCATTCGATTCCCCATCACCTCCTCTTCTCGATCCACTACTACACGCGCCAATATTTCTTTCTTTTGACCTCGTTATAAACCAAACGCGCCTCATTTGTGACTCGGGTTTCTATGTTTTTGTGGGTGTCGAGACTCAACCGAGAGCACAAGCTCTCGGCTTGTGCTAGATCTGGCTTATATAACTTTTCTTCAATATATAACACGTATGTGAGAAAATTTCAAAGAAACCTTCACGTACACTATTGCATGTCAGGGAACTAGGTTCTAGCATGAATTTTATATTGCTATACAAGTGAATGTGAGAGCACAAAAGATGGAAGATGTTGTGGTGATTCATGCTTGATGTCGACCAAGTATATATCTATATACATGATTTACCAAATCGTATACTACATGCATATAACTGGTCATCTTCGACATTTGAACATAAATTCATCTCAGAAATATTATTAGGAACAATTAGAAACAAACGGGAATCAAAACGGTTAAGTTTTGAATAAATTACAATTCGATTTGGTTGAGTATGGGTCGAACACTTTGCCTCTTAAAAATGTATCAAACGTCGTCCAATGATCTTGGAATTTGACACACTATTATTTGACTAGGTGATGAACGAGATGGTGTAAAAATATTAAGGGGTCGTGTGTAAGAAATGAGATTAAACGAGGCATTTTGGGGAGGGTTTAAAGCTAGTCGATCGGATGAAAACAAAGATTTGGATTTTGGGCTTTGGTTGATGGGCTTATGAATAGTAACTGTGGATTGGGCTGAAAATGATTAAGGGTCCGTTTGATTAATGAAGTGTAATTAGTAATTTTAATTATATTTAGAAAATATAATTAGGATTAGGAAATATGTTTAGGATTAAATGAAAAGTTTAGGTTTCGAGTAACGTATCGAGGATTAATTCCGTCATTTCGTGAATTATATTATTTTGTGAAAATCGTCAAAATAATATAATAAGAAAAATTTCAATTTTTTTCCGAGAAAATGGGAATTAGTAACGATAACGAAGGATTATTTATTTATTAACAATTTAATTACAAGAAATTTTTACAGGGTTCTACAGTACCACTAGTCATTCTGAATTTTGTCTCGAAATTCGATTTTTAAAAAATCTAACAAGTGCGTTCTATGAAAATAAATGTGGATATTTTTCACGGAATCTATCTTCTCTTTCCCATGTATAAGTTGGTCCTCGCTTTGAGTCCCATCTAACCTTTACAATGGGGATACGATTCTGTTTGAGTTGTTTTATCTCTCTATCCATTATTTCCACAGGCTCTTCTGTGAACACTAGTTTGTCATCCAATCTAATCTCTTTTAGTGGAATGACGAGAGTTTCGTCAGACAAACATTTCTTGAGTTGTGATACGTGAAACGTAGAATGTACCCTGCTGAGTTCTTCCGGAAGTTCTAACTTATAAGCAACTGAACCAATTCTCTCCAGAATTTTGAAAGGTCCAATGTACCTCGGATTTAACTTTCCACGTCTTCCAAAACGGATCATTCCCTTCCAGGGAGAAACTTTCAACATGACTTTGTCTCCTACTTGAAATTCCATAGGCTTTCTCCTGACATCAGCATAACTCTTTTGTCTGTCACGAGCAGCTTGCAAGCGTTGCTTGATTTGGAATATCTTCTCTGTAGTGTCATGTATTAGCTCTGGTCCGGTGAGTTGCATATCACCAACTTCTGTCCAACAGACTGGTGATCTGCACTGTGACAACTGGCAAATTAGGGAGCCATTTTTAAAACACGCATTACTTTAAAATTTATGATTTTTGGAATATTGGAAAAGTTTATTCGTGATGAGATTTGTAAACGTTGGAATGTGATTTTTAAACCGTACGTTATTTATGGAATTTGAATTTGAATTATTGATTTGGTATGGAATTTTCATGGTGATTTAATTTTGAGATGATTATGTGGCACTACATTGACTCCGGCACTAGGATAACCTAACAATTTTAATTATTTTAAATAATGGTTCGGATATTTATATTTGTTTTGAACGTATCGTGAGATTTTGAATATTTGGGAACGAGCTCGGTTTGAGAATGTTGAAATACTTTGAAAAATTTACGGGTTTGGCTCAGGTGACCCACTCCTAGCCACCTTACCCCATACTATTAATATTATTATTATTGTTAAAAGAAAGAAAGAAAAATAAAAATAAAAGAGTAGACTACAAAAATTGGTCCTTTTGTTCCTGGTTCACATACCACACCAACACCCACACCAATATCTCTCTCTCTCTCTCTCTCTCTCTCTCTCTCTCTCTCTCTCTCTCTCTCTCTCTCTCTCTCTCTCTCTCTCTCTCTTATCTTCTTCTTCTCCTTATCAAAACCCTAGCCACCACCATCTAGTCACGGCTGCAGCCGCGTGACCACCCCACACCGCCACCTAAAAACACCTTCAAACAATTCCCCATCACTAGATCTATTACACCCACTTGTTCACGCGCTAGTTTTAACGATTTTTAAAGATTTTTCATGACCCTTTTTGTTGATATCGAAGGTAAGACGTGCCACAATTGTTGGTGACTCGTATTTTTATTAAAATCGTGACATGTGAGTCACGGGGATCAAGTCTTGGGCGAGTTTTTGATTAAAAGCGAGCTATATACGTGGGTTTTGAATAAAACATGATTTAAAATAAGTTTGGTATCCGGGTTTGCTTGTTTGGTGTGTGGTCGAGACTCAACCGAGAGCTTTTGCTCTCGGCTTGTATATTTTCGGGCTTATGAACTTGTCATTTTTTTGGTCATGAAAGGATGGTTATGAGGATGTTTGGTCATGTATTTTAGTTATTTGGTTTGGCCTTGGTATAAGGAAAATGGATTTGGTTGTGATTCGAGTGAGACCGACCCCCCATGGAGCTCGGTTTGGTTTTGGTTCGTGCTCGGATTGAGCTGGCCGAGACCCTAGAGGTCTCGGGTGGGACCCACGTGACTCGTGGTGAAACCTTGACTCGGGTTCGACTTGGTAAGTCGACCCGGATTGCTTGGTGGTCTTGTTGGTTTCCTGATGTTCTTCTTGTTATTATTGTTGTTATTTGTTATTGTTATTATTAGTTGTTGTGGATGTTATTTCCTTGGTGCTGAGGTAATATGAATTCCATTGTGGAGTTGTGTTGACGAGTATGGATTTGGGGACCAATTGTGAGACGATCAATTAGATGACGGAGATAGGTTAGTCGGGTGCCATAGTCGGACCCTAATATATCCATTTTCTATAACTACGTAACTTATTTAATCGACGGGTTAAATAGGGTTTATTTAGCTATAGAAAATGAGTATATTAATGGGCATCGTATCCTACGACGCCCATAGGTTGTGGTACGTGTATTAGGATAATAAATTACTATATATCTCGTGGAGTTGGCTAAATTGACGAATTTGGCCAATTTGACGATATATATAGGGAATTTATTGGAATACGATATATACCATATAGTATTCTTTGTGCAATGTGATTTAGGTTGGGTATAATCTTGGAACGATATATTACGTAAATAAATATGGGGGATTATCAAATCGACGGATTTGATAAACTTCGATGATTTATTTAAATAATATATTGGGCTAATGTTAGACCTATAGACGGTTTATTATTTCTTTCGTTGTGACTTCTTGGTTTGAATTGTGTCGACCCTCCACCCATATGGATACCAAACGTCAAACTTCAAATTAATATGAAGATAATTCGAGAAATGGATATTTTTGGAAAGTTAAATGGAATACGTTCAGGAATGGGAATATTTGATTTTGAAGAAATGATTCTGAACGAGTTTGATATTGTTAGGAAGTGCCGAGTCTGTAGTTGCCGTTACTTGAGTTTGCTTACGTCTTTCATCTATCGATTTCTTTTGAGGATTTGCTGGACTTGAGATGAGTCATAGCCCCACTTTTACTTTAGAACTTTGTTTTCAATACTTGGGGTGAGAAACATGCAAATTGTTTTATGTGGACTATTATCGCTTTTGATTTCAAAACTTGCTATGCTTATAGAACTAGGTAGGTTATAGAGCGAGGCCTAGTCCCGAACTAGGTAAGCTATTGATTTGGTTATAGAGCGAGGCCTAGTCCCGAACTAGGTAAGCTATTGATTTGGTTATAGAGCGAGGCCTGGTCCCGAACTAGGTAAGCTATTGATTTGGTTATAGAACGAGGCCTAGTCCCGAACTAGGTAAGCTATTGATTTGGTTATAGAGCGAGGCCTAGTCCCGAACTAGGTAAGCTATTGAATTGGTTATGGAGCGAGGCCTAGTCAAGAACTAGGTAAGCTATACAACGAGGCCTAGACTAGATCTAGGTAAGTTGAACATGTCATATCCTTACGCATGTTGGGTATGTCGTATCCTTACGCATACAGATTGATTTGATTTGATTTGGTTATTGGACTATAGTGTGCACCTATAGGGTTGATTTGATTTGGTTGGATTATTTTGGTTGGATGATTGAGGCCTTGTCTAGCTAGCAAGCGTTTTGCGTATATGTCCACTATATCGAATTATGAATTTAAACCTATGATCTCACCAGCGAAAGCTGACTTTTAGCGCGTTTTCTCAGGTAATTAAGTGATGCCCTTGGATGCTTGGATTGGAGGCTTGGCAATGGCACCTAGTTTATGGATCTATTTTCTAAAACTCTGATAAATAATTGTGGACCTACGTTTATTTCTTTTGGGCCTTACTTTGGATAATTCTTGGGATGAATTTAAACTTTAAAACCCCGCGTAGTTGTGTTTTTCTTATGTTTACTTTATCTCGTTCTTTCATGACTTTGAATGGATACCAATCCCCGTAGCACCCCGAAAGCTTGTTGAGTCTTCCGCTGTACCAAATTTTGGGCGTGTTACAGATTGGTATCAGAGCCCAGGTTATAGAGAACTAGGTAAATAAACACCTAAACTATAACCGATTTTTATAGAAAACGATCCTCTACCATTGCCCGCCAGCCCGCCAAGCCGAAACATCATTGTTATTATTGATGTATATTGAGATGATTATTGGATATGGGATTCTTGAGATGATTTGAGGATTTGAGATTTATTGATTTAGTGATATGATGGCGTTTTGAGGAATTATATGGCTTAATTGTTTTATGAATGATTTTAGTAATGCGGTATTTTAAATCTTTCTTGATTTATATGACTGGGAATTATATGATGATTTTGATACGATATTTTGAGTTAGCGGTTTAGTTGTTTTGAAACACTTACACCTACCCTACGCCGTTGTCACAAACCATGACCTCTTATTCGTACGATGTTATTGAGGATGTTTATACTGGCACGTGTTGCCCATCACAGATCACTATGGCCCCTGATGACCCATACGTGATGGTCATGCGTTCGGCCACTACTTTATCGTCTCATAGTCGCCCTAAGTCACCGATTTTATCACCTCGTGGTTCACCTGCTCAGAAATGACAATTGATGGAGTACCCCTCCGACGAGGAGTATGAGGAGGAGTACGAGGTTGAGCAGAATGATGACCCTCAGGATGAGGAAAAGGATGATCCTCAGGAGGAGGAGATGCCTGATGATGATGGGTCGCTAGCACTTTCTGCGAAGCCCGATTCCCCGATACATCCGTTAGAGCCGGTTTCACCTGATCATCCATTTTTGTTTTAGTTGCCACCTGGTAGTCCCGTTGAGTCGGATGCACCTTCTGAGGTTTCTGCTGATCACGCAGATTTGGGTGAGACTGGTAGGATGTGGACTCAAATTACTACACAGGGCGAGAGGATCTCGCGGATGTCTGACCGACTTGAGATGGTTATTGCTGAGTTGAGAGTGATTTGATTACTGTCATGGGCAGGACGACAGCGATTAGAAGAGGTATGATGGAGATACATGAGCAGATAGAGAGTCTGCAGAGAGGTTTCCTCACGGCTCGTGAGGCAGATCGCAAGCTGTGGCAGAGGGACACAGAGTTAGAAAAGGAGGTTGCGGACCTCAAAAAGGACAGAGATACACATAGTGTTGAGCTGGGATCGTTATTGAGGAATTTGGATGGTTTGTGATCGGAGTTGAGGAGTCTACGCCAACATCATAGCTAGATCGATTTGGATTTGCGTTGTTGTTGTGTTGCTTCCTTAGCCAGGGAGTACTTGGTTAGGAGAGCTGGTTATTCTATCCCTTAAGTCATGTTATTCGGATTGTATGTTCGTCTCGTATGGAACGATTAGTATTTATTATGTCTTTTGGTATTTTGGAACGAAGTATCGACCGCTACTTGTATGGACGATGGTGATTTCGTATGATATTATATGGTTTTTGGCGTACATGGAGAATTGTGTTCCTATTTGCGTGGTTGATATTGTGTTGGTATTATGTTCGTACTTCGACTTTCGCTAATCGGATTCTTGTTGGACGTTATGATACGTGTTATTGGAGACTTATAAACCTTGTATTGTGACTTGGATCAATGGCTGTACGGCGAAACCCTGTTAGAGCTACCAGAACTGGTCTTGCAGTGACTACCCCTGGTCGCCGAGGACGCCGTTCTACTCGAAATGTTGAAACCCCTACTCCTGATAACCTGGACACTACTAACCGCAACAACATGAATCAAAATGTTGATGTTCAGGGAGACAATGATCATGTTCCACTTAATGCACCTACTGTGGATCAAGCAATGATCAATCAACTTGTGGAGCAACGAGTTGCTGAGCTACTAGCTGAGTCAAATCATTCCAACAATTCTGCTGGAACATTTCCACCTGTTCGTGCTAATGGATGTAACTTCAAGGAGTTTAAAATTTGTGGACCCATTGAGTTTGGTGGAACTGAAGGAGTGGTCTACTTGGTCAGGTGGATAGAGAAGACTGAGTCAGTGTTTAATGTCAGTGGTTGTGCGGAGAATGCGAAGGTAAAGTTTGCTCCTTTTACTTTCAAGGATGAAGCTTTAACTTGGCGGAACAATTACCGTAATTCGGTTGGGAGTGATGTGGCTTATGCTATGACTTGGGAGCAATTTAAGTCTTTGCTGATTCAGACTTACTGCCCAAGGAATGAGGTTAAGAAGCTGGAGATTGAGTTCTGGAATCATAAGGTGAAAGGTACCGATATGGCAACTTACAATCGCCGTTATCGAGAGTTAGCCTTACTTTGCCCCGATATGGTTAGGACTGAGACACAAAGGATTGAGAGGTATACCGATGGGTTGCCGGTAGCTACAAGGAACGATGTGATTTCTGCTAAGCCTGCAAACATTCACGAGGCTATCACTATCGCTCAACAATTGATGGACTCGTTGGTATTGGAAGAAGCTGAGAATGACAAGAATGGAAAGAGGAAGAGGGATAATCATTCTAAGGGTAATGATCATCGAAACAAGCGACAAACAACTACTAGAGCTTATGCTATGGGAGATAGAGACAAGAAGAACTACAATGGAGATGCACCCAAGTGTAACCGATGTTATAAGAATCATTCTGGACGATGTACTGTGATGTGCAAGAATTGCTCTAAGATGGGACACATAGCTAAGGATTGTAGAGCTCGACCACTTGCTATGGTTCAAGCTACTCCTGAAACTATGAGTAAGGCAAATGTTACTTGTTATGGATGTGGAAAGAAGGGACACTATAGGAATGAGTGTAGGGAATCGTGGAACCGAGGAAGCCAAGGATCGGGTGGTAATGGGTACAATCATGGAAACCGTGGAGCTGGAGGAAACCGTGGACGACAAGGTAATGGGGACCAACGTGTGGAAGCTGGAGCTGCTCATGGAAGAGTGTATGCACTTGGGAACGACAGAGGAGAAGATCCGAACGTCGTTACTGGTACGTTCCTTCTCAATAATCGTTATGCTTCCATACTATTTGATACTGGTGCCGATAAGAGTTTTGTGTCCACTACGTTTGCACCCTTACTAGAGAAACCCCCGATGGCCTTAGGAATTGGTTATGATGTAGAGTTAGCTAATGGGAACATAGAAAGGATTAGGCATTCGCGGTTGCACGTTAAATTTTCTGAATCGTCCTTTCAACATAGATCTTCTACCCGTCATGTTAGGAAGTTTTGATGTCATTATTGGTATGGATTGGTTGTCAAAGTATCATGCTCATATACTTTGCGATGAGAAGATTGTGCGTGTGCATTATGGCAAGGAGATTCGGAATATACCAGGAGATCGAAAAGAATTGAGAGGCCATCTAGGTTAGCGGTTATTTCGTGCACTAAGTTACCAAAGTTGATGGAGAAAGGATGTTGCCTTTTCTTAGCTTAAATCTCTGAGAAAGAAGGAAAGGAGAAGAAGGAAAGATGCATTGGAGATGTGTCTTTAGTTCATGACTTTCCGGATGTATTTCCCGATGATTTGCCGGGAATCCCGCCTACTAGACAAGTAGAGTTTCAGATTGAATTGATACCTGGTGCTGCACCTGTGGCACGAGCGCCTTATCGTCTTGCACCTACTGAACTGGAAGAGTTGTCGAAACAATTAGCGGAATTAGCCGAAAAGGGATTTATAAGACCAAGTTCTTCGCCTTGGGGAGCCCCGGTCTTATTTGTGAAGAAGAAGGATGGATCGTTTCGTATGTGTATTGATTATCGAGAGTTGAACAAGTTAACGGTGAAAAATAGATACCCGTTACCGAGGATCGACGATTTGTTCGATCAGCTCCAAGGATCGAGTGTGTATTCGAAGATTGATCTGAGATCGGGATATCATCAGCTTCGAGTTCGCGAGGAAGATATTCCGAAAACGGCTTTCAGAACCCGTTACGGGCATTACGAGTTTCAGGTGATGCCGTTTGGGTTGACTAACGCACCGGCGGTATTCATGGATCTCATGAATCGGGTGTGTAAGCCTTACTTGGATAAGTTCGTGATTGTGTTCATCGATGACATTCTAATTTATTCGAAGAGTGAGAAGGAGCATGAGGAGCATCTAAGGCTTATCTTAGAATTACTCAGGAAAGAGAAACTGTATGCCAAGTTTTCTAAATGTGAATTTTGGATTCCGACGGTACAATTTTTGGGTCATGTGATTGATAGGCAAGGAGTTCATGTAGATCCTGCTAAGATTGAAGCAATTAAATATTGGGCTGCACTAACGACCCCAACAGAAGTTCGTCAATTTTTGGGATTAGCCGGTTATTACCGAAGATTCATTAAGGGATTTTTCGAAGATATCAAAACCGTTGACCAAATTGACTCAAAAGAGTGTTAAATATGAATGGGGAGATAAAGAAGATGAAGCATTTCAATTACCTAAGGAGATGTTGTGTAGTGCTCCTATCTTAGCGTTACCTGAAGGTAGTGAGGACTTTGTCGTCTATTGTGACGCTTCTCATAAAGGTTTGGGAGCTGTGTTAATGCAACGAGAGAAAGTGATAGCTTATGCTTCCCGACAGCTCAAGAAGCACGAGAAGAACTACACCACCCATGATTTGGAGTTAGGTGCTATGGTTTTTCCCTTGAGGATATGGAGACACTATTTGTATGGAACCAATTGTGTTGTGTTTACTGACCACAAAAGTCTACAACACATCTTGAATCAAAAAGAGCTCAACATGAGACAGCGACGTTGGATTGAGTTGTTAAGCGATTATGATTGTGAAATTCGCTACCATCCTGGTAAAGCAAACGTTGTTGCTGATGCTCTTAGTCGAAAGGAAAGAGTACCACCGTTACGAGTTAGGTCATTGGGAATGACTATCGTATCACCGTTACCGTCTCAAATATTTGAAGCTCAAACGGAAGCGTTGAAAGCAGAAAATAGGCCTGCTGAGAACATATTTGGGATGGCAGAAAATGAGAAAGGATTTGTTAAGCGTTCTGATGGAGTATTATGTTTTGGAGACCGAAGTTGGGTACCTTTGTATGTAGGAATTCGAGAGTTGATTATGCACGAGTTGCATAAGTCAAGATACTCTATTCATCCTTGTTCTGACAAGATGTACCAGGATCTTAAGAAATTATATTGGTGGCCAAATATGAAGGCCGATATAGCATTGTACGTTAGTAAGTGTTTGACTTGCTCTAAGGTTAAGGCCGAACATCAAAGACCGTCAGGATTATTGACGCAGCCAGAACTCCCGGTTTGGAAAAGGGAGTGGATTACGATGGACTTTATTACCAAATTACCAAAGACAACTAGCGGTTGTGACGCTATCTGGGTAATTGTGGATCGATTGACTAAGTCTGCTCATTTCCTGGCGATTAGTGAAGATGATAGTGTTGATAAACTTGCGAGGTTGTATGTGAAGGAGATTGTTTCTCGTCATGGAATTCCGATATCAGTTATTTCTGATCGCGACATCCGCTTTACGTCAGCGTTGTGGCGATCACTTCAAACCGCTTTGGGGACAAGACTTGATATGAGTACTGCATATCACCCCCAAACCAATGGTCAAAGCGAGAGAACTATTCAGACTTTGGAGGATATGCTTCGTGCATGCATAATAGACTTTGGTAAAGGCTGGGAGAAGTATCTACCCCTTGCGGAGTTTTCTTACAATAATAGCTACCACACAAGTCTTAAAGCTGCACCATTTTAAGCTTTATATGGCCGAAAATGTCGTTCGCCTATTGGTTGGGCTGAAGTTGGAGATAGCCAACTCACAGGCCCTGAGCTTATTTTGGAGACTACTGAGAAAGTGACGCGAATTCGAGATCGATTGCAAGCAGCTAGAGATAGGCAGAAAAGTTACGC
The DNA here is from genome assembly GCA_030686995.1 of Artemisia argyi. NCBI lineage: Eukaryota > Viridiplantae > Streptophyta > Magnoliopsida > Asterales > Asteraceae > Artemisia > Artemisia argyi. The sequence goes on along the minus strand of JARVZY010002338.1, from coordinate 645,359 downwards.
CGATCAGAGACGTAAACCCCTAGAATTTCAGGTTGGAGACAAAGTGATGCTGAAAGTCTCGCCTTGGAAGGGTGTGATACGTTTTGGGAAACGTGCGAAACTCAACCCCCGCTACATTGGACCATTTCTCATTTTGGAAAGAATTGGGCCCGTGGCTTATCGGTTGAAATTACCAAAGGAACTGAGTAAAGTTCATGATGTGTTTCATGTTAGCAATTTGAAGAAATGCCTTTCGGATGAAACGCCGGTTATACCGATTAAGGATATTCGTGTGGATGAGAGTTTGAATTTTGTGGAGGAGCCGATTGAGATATTGGATAGAGAGATTAAACGACTTAAGAGAAGTCGTATTCCGCTCATCAAAGTTCGTTGGAATTCGCGGCATGGACCGGAATTCACGTGGGAACGTGAGGATGAGTTTCGAAAGAGATATCCGAAGCTTTTTACTTCGTATATGGTTTGTTCCGAGTGAAACCCGGGACGGGTTTCTTCAGAGGCTGGGAGGATGTGACAACTGGCAAATTAGGGAGCCATTTTTAAAACACGCATTACTTTAAAATTTATGATTTTTGGAATATTGGAAAAGTTTATTCGTGATGAGATTTGTAAACGTTGGAATGTGATTTTTAAACCGTACGTTATTTATGGAATTTGAATTTGAATTATTGATTTGGTATGGAATTTTCATGGTGATTTAATTTTGAGATGATTATGTGGCACTACATTGACTCCGGCACTAGGATAACCTAACAATTTTAATTATTTTAAATAATGGTTCGGATATTTATATTTGTTTTGAACGTATCGTGAGATTTTGAATATTTGGGAACGAGCTCGGTTTGAGAATGTTGAAATACTTTGAAAAATTTACGGGTTTGGCTCAGGTGACCCACTCCTAGCCACCTTACCCCATACTATTAATATTATTATTATTGTTAAAAGAAAGAAAGAAAAATAAAAATAAAAGAGTAGACTACAAAAATTGGTCCTTTTGTTCCTGGTTCACATACCACACCAACACCCACACCAATATCTCTCTCTCTCTTATCTTCTTCTTCTCCTTATCAAAACCCTAGCCACCACCATCTAGTCACGGCTGCCACCGCGTGACCACCCCACACCGCCACCTAAAAACACCTTCAAACAATTCCCCATCACTAGATCTATTACACCCACTTGTTCACGCGCTAGTTTTAACGATTTTTGAAGATTTTTCGTGACCCTTTTTGTTGATATCAAAGGTAAGACGTGTCACAATTGTTGGTGACTCGTATTTTTATTAAAATCATGACATGTGAGTCACGGGGATCAAGTCTTGGGCGAGTTTTTGATTAAAAGCGAGCTATATAAGTGGGTTTTGAATAAAACATGATTTAAAATAAGTTTGGTATCCGGGTTTGCTTGTTTGGTGTGTGGTCGAGACTCAACCGAGAGCTTTTGCTCTCGGCTTGTATATTTTCGGGCTTATGAACTTGTCATTTTTCTGGTCATGAAAGGATGGTTATGAGGATGTTTGGTCATGTATTTTAGTTATTTGGTTTGGCCTTGGTATAAGGAAAATGGATTTGGTTGTGATTCGAGTGAGACCGACCCCCCATGGAGCTCGGTTTGGTTTTGGTTCGTGCTTGGATTGAGCTGGCCGAGACCCTAGAGGTCTTGGGTGGGACCCACGTGACTCGTGGTGAAACCTTGACTCGGGTTCGACTTGGTAAGTCGACCCGGATTGTTTGGTGGTCTTGTTGGTTTCCTGATGTTCTTATTGTTATTATTGTTGTTATTTGTTATTGTTATTATTAGTTGTTGTGGATGTTATTTACTTGGTGCTGAGGTAATATGAATTTCATTGTGGAGTTGTGTTGACGAGTATGGATTTGGGGACCGATTGTGAGACGGTCAATTAGATGACGGAGATAGGTTAGTCGGGTGCCGTAGTCGGACCTTAATGTTGTAGCACGTGGATTTGTGATTGATTTGGACGGAGTTGGTATATTTATTTATGACTTGGTTATATTATTGTGGACTTGGACTATGAGCCGAGAGTAATGACTCGGACATGTGACCAAATTCTTATGACTCGATAAATATTTAAAATCAAACATTAAAAATAATACTCGTAATAATATTATTGATAATATAATCGTTTATATACGTATATAGACGTGATAAACGTATGTATATATATATATATATATATATATATATATATATATATATATATATATATATATATATATATATATATATATATATATATATATATATATATGCGTATATTAATAATAAAACGATCACGAGTAAACATTATAATAATATAACGATAATTATTATACTATGCGAATAGTGCAATAAATGTCGGAGTATTATTATAAATAAATAACTAGAAATAATGTCGAGAACTAATAAGTCGGGTAAGTAATAAATAAAAACATGATGACTTTTATAAATTTGAAAAACTTATCGAGTTATACGAGTTGTGGTTACTTAAGTCCAAGTGGGCTTTATTATGTGACTTTTGTGTTGTCACGGATATATGACGATTAATATATCCATTTTCTATAACTACGTAACTTATTTAATCGACGGGTTAAATAGGGTTTATTTAGCTATAGAAAATGAGTATATTAATGGGCATCGTATCCTACGACGCCCATAGGTTGTGGTACGTGTATTAGGATAATAAATTACTATATATCTCGTGGAGTTGGCTAAATTGACGAATTTGGCCAATTTGACGATATATATAGGGAATTTATTGGACTACGATATATACCATATAGTATTCTTTGTGCAATGTGATTTAGGTTGGGTATAATCTTGGAACGATATATTACGTAAATAAATATGGGGGATTATCAAATCGACGGATTTGATAAACTTCGATGATTTATTTAAATAATATATTGGGCTAATGTTAGACCTATAGACGGTTTATTATTTCTTTCGTTGTGACTTCTTGGTTTGAGTTGTGTCGACCCTCCACCCATATGGATACCAAACGTCAAACTTCAAATTAATATGAAGATAATTCGAGAAATGGATATTTTTGGAAAGTTAAATGGAATATGTTCGAGAATGGGAATATTTGATTTTGAGGAAATGATTCTGAACGAGTTTGATATTGTTAGGAAGTGCCGAGTCTGTAGTTGCCGTTACTTGAGTTTGCTTACGTCTTTCATCTATCGATTTCTTTTGAGGATTTTCTGGACTTGAGGTGAGTCATAGCCCCACTTTTACTTTAGAACTTTGTTTTCAATACTTGGGGTGAGAAACGTGCAAATTGTTTTATGTGGACTATTATCGCTTTTGATTTCAAAACTTGCTATGCTTATAGAATTAGGTAGGTTATAGAGCAAGGCCTAGTCCCGAACTAGGTAAGCTATTGATTTAGTTATAGAGCGAGGCCTAGTCCCGAACTAGGTAAGCTATTGATTTGGTTATAGAGCGAGGCCTAGTCCCGAACTAGGTAAGCTATTGATTTGGTTATAGAGCGAGGCCTAGTACCGAACTAGGTAAGCTATTGAATTGGTTATGGAGCGAGGCCTAGTCAAGAACTAGGTAAGCTATACAACGAGGCCTAGACTAGATCTAGGTAAGTTGAACATGTCGTATCCTTACGCATGTTGGGTATGTCGTATCCTTACACATACAGATTGATTTGATTTGATTTGGTTATTGGACAATAGTGTGCACCTATAGGGTTGATTTGATTTGGTTGGATGATTGAGGCCTAGTCTAGCTAGCAAGCGTTTTGCGAATATGTCCACTATATCGAATTATGAATTTAAACCTATGATCTCACTAGCAAAAGCTGACTTTTAGCGTGTTTTCTCAGGTAATTAAGTGATGCCCTTGGATGCTTGGATTGGAGGCTTGGCAATGGCACCTGGTTTATCACTAGTACAAAAACGACCTATGGTCACACATGGTCGATTTGGAACAGCCACACATTCAAATATTTGTGTGGCTGAAGGTAGGAAAATTGACAGCATTTACGAATTAGTCACACATGAGCATTTCGAATATGTGACCATAAGACCTTTATTGCCACACAATCGACCCTTATGTGACTAAACGTAACTGATGATTTTGTTCCAGATCATTTAGTCACACATGCATTTGGAACGTGTGACAAATACAAGTAACATTGATGCCATATATGGTCACACTAAACTTATAGTCACATTTGCTTCTAATAGTATGACCAAATGCCATATACGGTCACACAAAACAGTTTGTCACACATTACTTAAGTGTAGCCAAAATCCAGTACATATAGTCACACTAAACGGTTTGTCACTCATTATTTAAGTGTAGCCAAAACATGATTTGTGTGACTAAATGTTGACAAAGGCCACACAAAAACCCAATTCATGTGGCAAGTGGACGATCAATAGTCACACAAAATACACATTCCTTCACTTTAAATAGCATATGGTCACACTTATTAACACTTTTGGTCACTTGATGGTTAGTTGTATGTGACGAAATACACTCCCAAAAACATGCTTTGTGTGACTAAATGTTACCAAAGGCCACACAAAAACCAAATTCATGTGGCAAGTGGATGATCAATAGTCACACAAACTACACATTCCTTCACTTTAAACAGCATATAGTCACACTTATTAACACTTTTGGTCACTTGATTGTTAGTTGTATGTGACTAAATTCACTCCCAAAAACATGCTTTGTGTGACTAAATGTTACCAAAGGCCACACAAAAACCAAATTCATGTGGCAAGTGGATGATCAATAGTCACACAAAATAAACATTCCTTCACTTTAAACAGCATATGGTCACACTTATTTACACTTTTGGTCACTTGATGGTTAGTTGTATGTGACTAAATTCACTCCCAAAAACATGCTTTGTGTGACTAAATGTTACCAAAGGCCACACAAAAACCAAATTCATGTGGCCATTGGATGATCAATAGTCACACAAAACACACATTTCTTCACTTTAAACACCATATGGTCACACATATTCACACTTTTGGTCACTTGATGGTTAGTTGTATGTGACTAAATACACTCCCAAAAACATGCTTTGTGTGACTAAATGTTAGTAAAGGCCACACAAAAACCAAATTTATGTGGCAATTGGATGATCTATAGTCACACAAACCATACATTCCTTCACTTTCAACACCATATGGTCACACTTATTAACACTTTTGGTCACTTGATGGTTAGTTGTATGTGACTAAATACACTCCCAAAATCATGCTTTGTGTGACTAAATGCTACCAAAGGCCACACAAAAACGAAATTCATGTGGCCATTGGATGATCAATAGCCACACAAGATACACATTCCTTCACTTTAAACATCATATGGTCACACTTATTCACACCTTTGGTCACTTTATGTGTACTTGTATGTGACTAAATACACCCCCAAAAGCATGCTTTGTGTGACTAAATGCTACCAAAGGCCACACAAAAATAAAATTCATGTGGCCATTGGATGATCAATAGTCACACAAAATACACATTACTTCTTTTTAAACATCATATGGTCACACTTATTCACAGTTTTGGTCACTTTATGCTTAGGTGTATGTGACTAAAGACACCCCAAAAGCATGTTTTGAGTGACTAAATGTTACCAAAGGCCACACAAAATACACATAAATAACAGGTAAAACAATTTTTGTTATCTTTAAGGTAAATTTATTAAAAAAGTGAGCCATAAAGGCAATGTTACATACATCCCTAACATAACACAACAATTCCCAAGCTCTTATTACATATCATGGTTCACTTGGATTTTCGTATAACAACACCTCCACAGTCAGTTCGATAGTAGTCATTTCGTGATTCATTACCCAAGTCACGTCGATCCACACGTGGCAATATGTTATCATTGTCCTGGTGAATGACGGTACTAAATTCCTCATCGACTTCGTCATACTTATCTTTGTAATTCTTGGGAGGTGTCTTAAACACAATAGACAATTTTTTATCTACCTGGTCTTGAACATAAAACACTTGTCGTGCTTGTGAGGCTAATATGAACGGATCAATCTTGTGGCCTAAATTATTCAGGTCAACCAACGTATACCCAAGAATAGTATCGCGTTTCACACCACCTCTGTGATTAACCCAGTCACATTTGAAAAGAGGAATTTGCCTGTAACGGTAATCTAGTTCCCATATCTCTTGCAAAACCCCATAATAAAATGCTTGTCTTGTGGTTGCAACTTCTTTAGATATGTGCAGATCTAATGCCTCAACACTAACCCCACTATTCTGGTAAACTTTGCCTTCTTGACATTTCATACGAAAGGTATACCCATTGATGTTATATGCATCATATTTCACTACGGTGGCGCGTGGTCCATATGATATACACCTTACAGTTTCTGATACACTTTCTTTGTCGATTTCTAACTCTCTCTCAACCTGAATTTCATTACAAGTATATATTAGCTTCAAATAGAAGGAACAACAAACAAACAATTATAAATAAGCACTTGTGGAATGTAGCATTTAGGAAAGAGTACGTCATTGTGGGTGAAATGGGTCAATGTAATAAACTTAAACATATGAAATATAAGATTGGGGATGGCAAAATTATAAATGTATGGCATGATAAATGGAACAGTGATACATCATCGTCTAGTGTCATCAGCAAAAAAGAAGTTTTTTATGCTGGCTTTCAAGACTTAAATTGTATTGCTGATGTACTAATTGCATTCAGGTACGTTGGAAGGATTTAGTATGGCATCCTAATTGCATTCCCAAACACACATTCATTTTAGGGCTGGCAGTGAAAACTAAATTGTGTACACTGAATGAAGTAATAACTACGAGTATTGGGGTAACAAAGGTAAGTAAAGAAAGGCTAGTCACTTAAACAAGATACTAAAGAGGTCACGAGATACTTTTTTTACTTTCTAATTAAAGAATAAATGATTTTAAAATGAACAATGTGCTACAACAAGCATGGAAGACGTGTTCATGCAATGTTTTACATCTACAAATCGTTAGAATATCAAACGCTTTTTTATGCATGAACACGTCTTCCAATTCTCAAGTAATATTGGTGAGACTCCTATAGAACATTACATACATTTAACTTAGTTGTTCTTAGATTCAAATAAAGTAGAGTGAAATTGCGAATGGAAGACAACATATGAGCAATACCAAAATAACTAACCTGGTTTATTCTTTTTTCGATAAGTAATTGTTGTCAAAAGGGAGCCAAATGTTACTTACTTCTCTGTTTGACAACTGACAAGTACATCTTAAAGGCACAATTAGTATGAAGTAATAAGGTTATTTTAAATGTACTAAACAAACTATTTTAGTAAAGATGAAACATAAAACTTTTGTTCACCTTAGTTCTCGAACAAATCTTGGGGGAGCATTATCTCATACAGTAACTGCCAGATTCACCAAAAGATTAGGCCATTTTTCTATTATGTCCTCAAAAATCATAGTCTTGATTCTTGCGTTATTTTCCATAGTGCTACATGAAATTTAACAAATCTTCAAAATGAAAAGCATAAGAACATACAAAAGCATGTAAACCGTAGTGCAGATTTATGTAAAACTAATCAATATCAGGAGGTTTTGTACCCAATAATTAAACATATTTATAATAATATAAGTGAATCAATAAAAATCAAACCTTAATGAACTGATTATTATCATTAAAATCGTATCATCCGCATCTGTCACAAACCCATAACGCAAATTCTCTTATTAAAATGATAACAATTAGAAAGGTCAATTAAAATTATGTTGATCATTTTTCGAAACAAATAACACAAATAAGATAGAATTCGAATAGTAGCCTGACCTTGAGAGATGGCATTCCCTGTTTCACATCAACACCCATGGTTTAGTTGTAAGGAAAAATTAAACTATTCATTATGTTCCATGATTTTAGCAGTAGCATAACGATTTCAATGAGGGCTTTTGGGAGTATTAAAAAATTTGAAACAAATTTAATTTTAGATTAGAGGGAAACTAAAAGTTAAGAGGGAAAGGTTTTTTTAACCAAAAAAATTTAGGGGGGGAACTTGAATTAGTGGAAACCGCATTAACATATAAAAAAAGATTTTTTTTAACCAAAAAAAGATTTGGTACCGGTCTCGTACCGAATTAGTAGTCTCGATTTTTTCACCTAATCTCGTAGTCCTGGTACCGTACCGTAAAAATCACATGTGATATTTAGCACGGTTTCAACCCGACTCAAATGTATTTGGCACCCTCATATTTAGGACGAAGCCAAAACCATAACAAAGCCGTGCCAAATAGCATTTGACACGGATTTTAGAGTATTTGACACGTTTTTTCACCCTCCGAATTACCCATTTTTCTTGTAGTGTATATTAAAAAGCAAATGCATTACATTAACGAATAGGTTACTCTGGCAAGATGGTAACTAGGACCGTGCCAAATGTGTATTTGCAACAGTCCTATTCCAGTCATGTTGTTACTGCCCGTGTTTGTTGAGCCTGTCCTGGAAAGTCGATTCCGAGGTAAGTTATGATGTGTTGTGGCCTTAGTGTAATATCACATGTGATTTTTTCGGTACGAAAAAAACCGTGAAAAAAATTTTTTTTATTTTGTCAAAAATATATCAAAATGCCTATCTATAGAAAGATAATTAAATGCTCGGCGTATACAGTATATCTTTTTCACTTAACGATTAATAGTTTAAAAGATATTAATATTTGAAAAAAAGAAGATAAATGTGAGTTTTTTAAATTGTTGTGATTAATCTCATCCATTAGACCAAATAAAGATGGAAGGTGGAGATTAGCCCCTTGGTATGTAAAAAACGTTTTGTCCTCAAATGATCTTAAATCTATGAATAAATGTAATCAAATGTAAGCCTTTAAATTTATGACAATAGGTTTTAGGGTTCAAACTTACTAGCTAACATTTGGGGTTTGCTGGGAAATAGGTCAGAAATGGTCGGGGGTGCCTCAGTTAAGCCATAGACCCTAACAGACCGAAGCCCATAGACAGGCTCAAGCCTAGACACATAATTATCGTCTAACATATTTTATGAATGAAGTGACTCTTACACCTATTCGAAACAAGTTTGAACCCTAAACCTATTGTGAGAAAGTTAAAGGCTTACCATTAATCCATTTGATTATATCGAAAGTTAAATAGTAACAGATAGCGTATGAGAGCTTTAGCCCAACTAGCTAAAACCCATACACTTGAAATAGGTAGGGGTGTTCAAAAAAATCCGAGAAACTGATGAACCAAGCCGAATCGCTCAATCCGAAACCGAAAAAACCCGAAACCGAAGAAATCAAAACCGAAAAAACACGTTAATCGCAGTTTGGTTTCGGTTTTTATTTTTTGATACCCGTGGTTAACCGAACCGAACCATGCTTAATACGTGAAGTTTTTTTTTTACTTAAATAATCAAATAATTGTACAAGTATTAATTATATTATTGCACTAATTTTATTAATTATATAACCCTATTTTTACTCATAATGTAATCATTTCTAAACATTTATATGTGAAAGTTGATAAATGTGATCGTAATCTATAAATGTCGAATAACTAATATTTTTTTAATTGATTATATATGGATATTTGAATGCAATTATTCTAACGGGATAACTTTTATATGACTATTATCTATTAAATGTCATTTAATTTTACAAAAATGATACGTTACGTTTTAAAACATGTTATTGTTTATACGGTTATCTAACGTTTGGCGTTGGCTGGGAAATACATCAGAAATGGTCGGGGGTGCCTCAATTAAGCCATAGACCCTAACAGACCAAAGCCCATAGACAGGCTCGAGCTTAGACACATAATTATCGTCTAACATATTTTATGAATGAAGTGATTCTTACACCTATTCGAAATAAGTTTTAACCCTAAACCTATTGTGAGAAAGTTAAAGGCTTACCACTAATCCATTTGATTATATCGAAAGTTAAATAGTAACAGATAGCTTATGAGAGCTTTAGCCCAACTAGCTAAAGCCCATACAATTGAAATAAGCCTACAAAGGTCGCAACCCGTAATAACTCATGTAAATCTACTTCCCAAGACAGGCTCAAATCATGGCAAACACATGTAGGAACCACACATGACTAGACTATGACCGTTGCAATGTATAAACACGTGTCATTGTGGTAGAAGGCTAGATGATGCATCACACACATAACGAAAATTCATGAGCAATTGATTAAATTACTCTATATTAAATTCAATAAAATCTACTTAACCAAATAAAAACGCATGATTGATAAAATAAAATCCAAATATATTTTTAACCATATAACTTGTACTCGATGAAAGCTCGAATCGACAAGCTCAATTATTAAGCACGATATTTGTCACCATACTATGGTATGTTTGGCGCGGAGCAGTGTGGAGCTTTTTGGGCAGTGAGCAATGAGCATTTTGAATTTTAGTAGTCGTTCGCTAAAAGAGCGGTAAGATTTGGCTATTTTTTAAAAACGGGCTAATTTTTCAATGCTTGTTTAAGAAGCCGTGAGCGGTGATAAATGAATCTCCTCGTAAATCACTTTATTGAATTAGTAATTTTTTATCATACATTTATCTATACTATCTATAATGGAAAAATGGTCAAACTTGAAAAGTTGAGTACAATGATTTATTCACATTGTATAACCAATTAAAAACATATCTACCAAATTAAATACAACCAATTAAAACACAAACCGGGTTGACCCGGGATGCTTCAAACCCGGCGGATTGACCCGGTTTAATTTGACCCGTTTTCGACCCAACCTAGCAAGTTGACCCGGTTTAAATCGACCCATTTTTCGACCGGAACGGTTCAACCGGTTGAACCACCCGGGTCGAACCGGGTTTTAAAACATTATCCTTTACTTAAAAGTACAATGATTTATTCACATTGTACAACCAATTAAAAAACATATCTACCAAATTAAATACAACCAATTAAAACACAAACCGGGTTGTCCCGGGACGCTTCAAACCCGGCGGATTAACCCGGTTTAATTTGACCTATTTTTTACCCAACCTGGCAAGTTGACCCGGTTTAAATCGACCTATTTTTCGACCGGAACGGTTCAACCGGTTGCTATGCACGGGTACTCGTCTAGTATCTTAAATTAGTTTTAAAAAATTTACCCTAAAATTTGATATATCCCGCTCTAATTTTCCCCCAAATTCAAAATCATACTTTTGGATCCTCTCTCCAATCTTTCACAAATTCAGCCACACCCATCCTTTTCCCCCAAAATCAAAATCAAAACCATAGAAAGAATAGCTTGTGAGGTACCCTTCAAGATAAAACCTTTTTTTTAAATCATTTGTATTTCAAACAAATTACGAGCGACTGCTGCTCCAGTTAATATCAATTGTCTTCATCAAATGGAATCTCTATGATCTGCTTCTTCTTCATTAGGTATTCGTTTTATTCTTGATTATTCAGTTATTCTGTTTGATTTCATCCTTTTAATGATTTTCTCATATATGTTGAATAGTTATTTTGATTAATGTAATTTCTTAGTGAAAATGTGTGATTTTGTTATGGCTAATCTGAAAAGGTATGGATCTTCATTTTTTAGTTCAAATACATTGGTTTTGAAGGTGTTTGACTAAAACCTCTTAACATATGACATACAAATAAATATTTGAAAATGTATAAATCTGATCAAATTTATGTGCTAGATTGGTTAAGTTTCCATGATAGAAAAAGGGTGTAACTGAAAATAGCACCAAAGAAATGACAATTTGGTGCTTTATTTGGGTGTATTGATTGGTTATTTTCATGTTGGAAAAGGATTGTCACAGAATCTCAATTTTAGAAGTTCTTTGTAGCACTTAGTTTAGTTGGCAAGTAAAATTGATATTGCTTCTTACTCATAACTAACATATGATTTTTTCAGTTTATTATTATTATCCTATTTAATGTGCTACTATATGCATACACTTACACAGATTGATTTAGAGACATTTTAATAGCCCTAACATTCACCCAATTTACTTCAAGTAACTACACTTGAAAAGTAGAAGACCCTTTTGGTATGAACATGTTACAAAGCTTATATTTTGTAGAAGAATAGCACTGTGTTTGATTATTCATAGAGTTTGTAAATCATTTATTTCTCACTACATAACTCGGGTTAGACATAGGAGAAGGCAAGTAAGTGAGTTTGGTCGAAAGTGTTCAAGAAGAAACCTTCAACAATCAGCTTATCAAATATCTTGCCCGGTATGAAGGCGTCATTTACTGTTATATGTTATCAATGTTCAGGAAATAGGCTCTTTGAATGCCATGAAGAAAAAAATCTTTAAATTAGTCATCTTGTTTATGGTTTATTAGGTTAGTCATTAAAATTTAATCTTTTGGATCGTTTTTTGATCTTTGTGCTTGGGTAATGTGGATGATGCAATTGATGGTGATGCCCTTGGGCCTTGAATTTTAACATACTCCAACCAAAGGTACTGGTTCCGACATAGAGAACAATGTTTACATCATTACAAGTGTGGCATATTGTTTTATAAACTAGTAAAATATTTGTAACTACTCTTTGAAAGTAATACACTGGTAATAACATTCAGTATGCAAAGTTACTAGTTGTCAACCTAACATCAAATCGAGTTAACTTTTTAAGATCTATGATGTTGATTTGATGAAGTTTGAATGAAAATTATAAATTTTGAAAGAGGTAAATCCGTTTTGGGCAACTTATGAAATGGGTCGTTTTGGGAACCTTATGACCCGTTTCGGCCTTCGGCCGAAACACGAAAGTTGTCCGAAACAACGTTTTAGTCTACCGCGAGGAATTTGGGGTATGAAAGTGCGAAAATGAGGGTGATTTTGATTAAACTCAGTCAGCTATTTTTTTTAATGACAACACTCTTTTTATAAAAGTGAGCTGATGCAGTTTTCAAGCGAGGTTTTGAGCCTTTTCTGGTCTGAACCGGCCTTCCGTTAAAACATGAAAGTTGCTTAGTTTGATGTTTTAGTCTACCGCGAGGAATTTCGGGTATGAAGGTGCGAAAATGAGGGTGATTTTGATTAAACTCAGTTCAGCTATCTTTTTTTATTGACAGCACTTCTTTTATAAAAGTAAGCTGATGCAGTCTTCAAGCGAGGTTTTGAGCCTTTTCTGGTCCGAACCGGCCTTCCGTTAAACCATGAAAGTTGCTTAGTTTGATGTTTTACATAAAAACTCAGGAAATCTTGGTATGAAAATGCTAGACGATAGGAAATTTTTGGGGATAAAGTTGGTGGTTCGTCTTTTTGGAAAAGTAGCCATACTTGCTGATTTTTGGTAAAATTGAGTTTTTGAGATCATTTGAGCCCTTGAACAACTTGAGAGACTCCATACAGAAGCAAAAATTGTAAGTGTTTCTTAATTTTTATGTGTTTATCAGTCTAGAAATTGAAATAATTTACTTATTTCGGTAAGAGCTTGGGAGTCCCAGTTAGAACTTAGAGGTCTCAAGTTTAAATCCCATTAGCTGCCAACTCCTTGGGGTCACCCACCCTAGCCATATAATCTGAAGTTGTGGAGGGCTAGTGATTTGCTAGGCTCCATGGGTCTTGCTGGGTGGTGTGTGGAGTCTGGGGTTTACCGGCAAAGTCACCAAAGGTGGCTGTGATGGGATTTCCCTGGTACCAAAATAAAAAGAGAACTTATGTACTATCTTCAATAGAACTTTTTTAGGGTCTCTTCAGAAATACAAATTTCCTAATGTGAAAAACCTATACAGCAGGTCTCTTGTATATTTCATATTTGTGGAGTAATTTTAAACTGATAGTAGGTTAATGGTCATAAGTGTAACAGAGTAGTATATTGCTCATAACAAGAGTTTTAGAAAGTAAGTTGCTAGTTCATATCTTAAGCCATTTATATAAAAACAAAAATGGGTATTATTAATGCTGATGTAGTTTGGATTTTTAAGATTAAAGATATTTATGAATCACAAAAGATTCATTTAGATATCACTATTTCTATTCTTGGATTTATTTGTTTAAAGTTATTCTAAAAACTAATGTCAATGGCTGATGTTAGTAGTGGAGGCGAGGAAGCTGTTGTCACTTTTTGACACCATCACAATTCTTACTCCAAGGTACGTCTTCTGCTTGTTTGTGTTGGCAGTTGTTTTCTTTGTGCGTTTTAAGGAATATGAATGTGTTTATGACGAATCATGTACTTATTGTAGGGGGCGATACAATGTTGAGCTTCATCTGTCGTTTTTGCGACTTCAAGGACAAGCCACTGATTTCAAAATACAATACAGCAGTATTGTTAGTGTTTTTGTCTTGCCAAAGGTTTTTTCTTTCTTCCTTTACACAACAACGAATATTTACAACTCACAACTCACAAGTTGATTGTTTCAGTTTCTTAATTATGTTTGCCATTGGTCATTGGTGTCTCACTACTTGCTTATGGGAATTAAACTTACTGAAAATGAATCTGACATACCTCTTTGCTTATGCAGTCCAACCAATGTCATACCTTTGTTGTTGTTCCCCTGGACCCTCCTATCCGCAAAGGTCAAACGATGTACCCACATATTGTGATGCATGTACTATAACTACCATGCTTTTTAGATTTGTTCTCTCACATGCTTAGCCTGGCATTAAACTTCTATCCAGTGCTGAATCGTTTCATGTTGGTGCAGTTTGAAACTAATTATGTGGTGGAGAGCATTTTGGTGATGAACGCGGACTTGTATGCTACCAAGTACAAAGACAAGTTAGAGCCGACATACAAGGTAATGATTCTAACATGTCTCATACTATAGCCACAGCTCTATGATCAACTTTCTTTATAAATGATGGTAACCCGGTATACAGTTACAGGCATTGGCTCTCACTTTATAAATCTGATATAATTTCTTTTTTACAATAGGGTCTTATTCATGAATTCTTCACAATGATCTTGTGTGGCTTATAGGGAAAGGAATATGTCACAGGTTTTACTATGCTTCTTCGTTTTTGTCTTTTGTATTTAAAGAATGTACAATATATGTTTTTGTGTTTACTTATTGGTATCATATATTGTCCTTGATTACAGTGAAAGGAATATGTCTTTGTTGCCAATTCTGATAACTTAGGAGCTGTAGTTGATTTGAGTATCCTTACCAGACCTTTTACTTTAAGTTTTTATATCTGTAATTTGGTTTATAGAAGACCGAAAGACCGTGTTACTTTTATCTTTGAATGACTTAACTCTTCATAATAGAAATCTTGAATCACTTGGTCCGAAACAAGAATGAGTACTGCATGGAGGTAATTACCAGTATTACTTAGTTGTCATTTTGCCTCAATTTGTGTTCTTGCTTGATATTTTGTGAATTTACAGGTGACACCCAAAACGTTGGCTGCTGTGAAGGGTGGTACTCTAATTTCATATGATGGGAAAGTTCATGTGTGTATAAGTTATCACTACCTGAGTCACCTAAGACTGCTGGAAAGTTAGTACTGTTAGTACAAAGTTAAGACTACTCAGATATTAAGACTGCTCAAAGTTAATACTGCTAGTGTATTAGTTACAAATGTTAGTTATAAGTTAGTATTGTTGGTTCTTATAGTTAGTACTGCTTATATGATATGTATTAATTGTTTATTGAAAAGATTATAGATAACTTAGGAAAGTATTGTAAAATGACTAGGACTCCTTGGTGTATAAAAGGAGATCCAATTTTATATTTGGTTCAGTTATATACATTAAAATTTTATTGTATTTGAATTTCTTATAATACATATTTGAATTTGTTTTGATATATATTGATTTCTTAAATGTGATTAAAAGATGCATATAGTCACAATTATTAACACTTTTGGTCACTGTTTGCGTAATTTGTTGTGTGACTAAATATTATAAAAGGCCACACAAATATAAAATTCATGTGGCCATTGGATGATCAATAGTTACACAAAATACATATTTCTTCACTTTAAAGACAACATATGGTCACACTTATTCACACTTTTGGCCACTTTATGATTTATTGTATGTGACTAAATACAAAAAAAAAAATGCTTTGTGTGACTAAATGTAACAAAAGGCCACACAAAAATAAAATTCATGTGGCCATTGGATGATCAATAGTCACACATTTCTTCACTTTAAACATCATATGGTCACACTTATTCACACTTTTGGCCACTTTATGATTTATTGTATGTGACTAAATACCCAAAAGAAAAATGCTTTGTGTGACTAAATGTAACAAAAGGCCACACAAAAATAAAATTCATGTGGCTATTGGATGATCAATAGTCACACATTTCTTCACTTTAAACACCATATGGTCACACTTATTCACACTTTTGGCCACTTTATGATTTATTGTATGCGACTAAATACCCAAAAGAAAAATGCTTTGTGTGACTAAATGTAACAAAAGGCCACACAAAAATAAAATTCATGTGGCCATTGGATGATCAATAGTCACACATTTCTTCACTTTAAACAGCATATGGTGACACTTATTCACACTTTTGGCCACTTTATGATTTATTTTATGTGACTAAATACCCAAAAGAAAAATGCTTTGTGTGACTAAATGTAACAAAAGGCCACACAAACATACAATTCATGTGGCCATTGGATGATCAATAGTCACAAAAAACACACATTTATTCACTTTAAACACCATATGGTCACACATATTCACACTTTTGGCCACTTTATGCTTAATTTTATGTGACTAAATATATAAAAATAAAATGTTATGTGTAACTATACAGTGTTTATGGTCACTAATACTGCTTAATCCAACAAAATTTGTACCCAATTAGTCACACATATTTAGGTTTTGGTTACTGTTTTGTAATCGAGACTAAAAATAACTCAAACATGTGACCATAGGTACCCTATGGTCACGTGACCTTTAGTCACACACACTCGAAAAATCGTGTGTGACTATATGTATTTCGTCACACATATTGGGTGTAGCCAAATCCAGTTTTTGTTCTAGTGTATGGATCTATTTTCTAAAACTCTGATAAATAATTGTGGACCTACGTTTATTTCTTTTGGGCCTTACTTTGGATAATTCTTGGGATGAATGTAAACTTTAAAACCCCGCGTAGTTGTGTTTTTCTTATGTTTACTCTATCTCGTTATTTCATGACTTTGAATGGATATCAATCCCCGTAGCACCCCGAAAGCTTGTTGAGTCTTCCGCTGTACAAAATTTTGGGCGTGTTACATGCACTTCCTTCCGTACAGTGCCTCAAAAGGTGCAGCCTTTATGCTGGCATGGTAGCTGTTATTGTATGAGAATTCAACTAATGGCAAGTGTCTATCCCAACCTTTTCCGAAATCAATCACACATGCTCGGAGCATGTCTTCCAAGGTTTGGATTGTTCTTTCACTTTGTCTATCGGTTTGCGGATGATAAGCGGTGCTCATATCTAACCGAGTACCAAGAGATTTCTGTAGAGATTCCCAAAATCTTGAGGTGAATCGGCTATCTCTATCAGAAATAATAGATATTGGAACCCCATGTCTAATCACAATTTCCTTAAAATACAACTGAGCAAGTGTTTCCATCTCGTCAGTTTCCTTGATTGGTAGAAAATGTGCAGACTTGGTTAATCGATCGATGATAACCCAGCTTGTGTCTAATCCGGTCGAAGTCTTTGATAATTTGGTAATAAAATCCATGGTGATTCGTTCCCATTTCCAGACCGGAATTTCTGGTTGCACGAGTAATCCTGATGGTTTCTGAGTCTCTGCCTTTACTCTAGAACATGTTAAACATTTACCAACATACTCTGCGATATCAGCTTTCATATTTGGCCACCAATAATTCTTCTTAATATCTTGGTACATCTTATTGGAACCGGGATGAATAGAATATTTGGATTTATGAGATTCATGCATGATAAGGTCTCGAATACCTCCAAAGAGAGGAATCCAATATCTTTCCTTAAAACATAACATTCCATCATTTCTTCTCGCAAATTCTTTTTCATTATTTGGCATTCTGTCAACCTGATCTTCCAGGTTTGACCTTCTGTCAATTTTCTCATATTGCCGGTTTTCTTCTTGTTGAGCTTCCGTTTGAGCTGGAAGTGGCGAATGAATTGTCATTCCTAGAGATCGAACTCTAAGAGGTTTAATTCTATCTTTTCTACTCAACGCATCGGCTACTACATTCGCTTTACCAGGGTGGTAACGAATTTCACAATCGTAGTCGTTGAGTAATTCTAACCATCTTCGTTGTCTCATGTTCAGCTCCTTCTGATCTAGTATATGCTGTAGACTCTTGTGATCGGTGAAAACCGTACACTTTGTACCATATAGGTAATGTCTCCATATCTTAAGAGCAAAAACTACTGCTCCTAATTCTAGATCATGAGTGGTGTAATTTTCTTCATTCTTCTTCAGCTGTTGTGAAGCATAGGCTATAACTTTGTCTTTTTGCATTAGTACCGCACCTAAATCATGATGAGATGCGTCACAATACACTACAAAGTCCTCATTTCCTTCCGGTAATGCTAATATTGGTGCTTCACAAAGCTTCTGTTTCAGCAGTTGAAATGCTGACTCTTGCTTTTCTTCCCAGATATACTTCTTGTTCTTCTGGGTTAGTTCCGTCAAAGGTTTTGCAATCTTTGAAAAACCTTCTATAAATCTCCGGTAGTAACCGGCGAGACCTAAAAATTGACGAATTTCGGTTGGGGTGGTGGGTGACGTCCAACCTTTAACTGCTTCTATCTTCGCGGGATCTACATGGATACCTTGGTTGTTGATGATATGGCCTAAAAATTGAACGGTAGAAATCCAAAAATCACATTTGGAAAACTTGGCGTACAACTTTTCTTTCTTAAGTAACTCCAAAATAGTCCTTAAGTGTTCGGCATGCTCTTCTTTGTTGCGCGAATAGATTAAAATATCATCAATGAACACAATAATGAATTTATCCAAGTATGGCTTGCATACTCGGTTCATTAAATCCATGAATACTGCTGGTGCATTGGTAAGACCAAATGGCATCACTTGAAATTCATAATGTACGTATCGTGTTCGAAAAGCTGTCTTGGGAATATCCTCTTCCCTAACTCTTAATTGATGATATCCTAATCTTAGATCGATTTTTGAGTAAACACTTGATCCTTGTAATTGGTCAAATAGATCGTCGATCCTTGGCAATGGATATCGATTCTTCACTGTGAGTTTGTTCAACTCCCTGTAATCGATACACATTCGGAACGTTCCATCTTTCTTTTTGACGAATAAGATTGGTGCTCCCCAAGGGGATGAGCTTGGTTGAATGAATCCTTTATCTGATAGTTCTTTCAATTGTTCAGATAATTCTTTCATCTCGGAGGGTGCTAATCGATATGGTGCTTTTACAACTGGTGTTGCTCCAGGCACTAAATCGATGCGGAATTCTACTTGACATGTTGGTGGGATTCCAGGTAAGTCTTCAGGAAATACATCAGAAAATTCTTTTACAACTGGCACTTCATCAAGTTGTTTCTTCTTTTCTTTTGTTTCTCCTCCCGTTACTTGAATTGGAAATACATGGCATCCTTTGCTTATGTATTTCATCGTCTTGGCGTACGAGATAATATTGAACGAAGTTTTAGGTTTATCACCTTGGATGATTAAGGTTTCACCGTCGAATGGAATTTGGATGACTTTCTCATCACAAATTATTCTGGCACGGTGTGTAGATAACCAATCCATACCAATGATGACATCAAAACTTCCCAATTGGATGGGCATAAGATCGATAGGGAAAGATTTATTTAGAAGAGTTAAGGTGCAATTTTCGATTAGGGTATTGGTACTTAGAATATTTCCATCTGCTAATTCTATTTCATAGATAGTATCTAATTCTATAGGAGTAATATTTAGAATTGCGGCAAACGTAGTAGACACAAAACTTTTATCTGCTCCTGAATCAAATAATATCTTAGCATCTTGTTGATTTAATAGGAACATACCCGTAACAACATCAGAATTCTGCGTTGTGTTTCCATCACCAAGTACATATGCTCTTCCTCGGGCAAAATTATTGGTATTCTTCGAACATTGAGTTCTGTAATGTCCAACCTCACCACAACCATGGCACTTTACTGCTATCGGTTGTGTGTTGGCTCCAGTTGCTCGACAGTCCCTTGTCATATGACCAATTCTTCTGCAGTTGCCACAAGTAGCCTTACATGCTCCAGTATGATGCATGTTGCACTTGTTACATGGGGGTAGAGTTCCAGCATAACATTTACTTTCTGCAGGCACTGCTGCATAAGCTCTGGTAGCTTCTTGTTGACGATTCTGTTGCTGATGATGATTACTACGGTTCTGTTGTTGATCTCTGTTGCAGTTGCTGCTTTGATTGTTGTTGTTGTAGCTTCTGTTACCATTGTAATTGTTGTTGTAGCTGCGGTTGTTGCTATTGTTGTTCCCACGGTTGTCAGCACTTCTCTTATGCTCATTGATCACGGAGGTAGAACCTCTTTTGATCACCCGGGTTAACAATCTCTGTGCAAGTCCCATAGCTTCTTCTACTGTCTGTGGATTCGATGCGGTAACATCCCCTTCAATAGATGGTGGTAGTCCTTCCACATATTTCTCCAATGCTTGTTCAACATCGGGTACTATTGTTGGGCATAACACCGACAACTCGAGAAACTTTCTGTCATATGTCTTCAGATCATTGTATCTTACTACTAGCTGATGAAATTCATCCTCTAGTTTTCTGATCTCTGTCCTAGGACAATACTTCTTAAGCATTTTATTCTTCAACTCATTCCAAGAAAGTTTGAAAGCTTCATCCTGACCCATAGCATTCGCAGTAGTGTTCCACCACGATAGTGCTTCTCCTTGAAGAGTTCCTGTAGCAAAGGTAACTTTGCTATTCTCAGAACAACCACTCCTCTTGAAGAATGTCTCAGTATGCTCAAACCAATGGGCCATTTGAGTAACTCCTTCAATTCCTTTGATGTTTGTTGGCTTGCAAGTCATGAAGTCCTTGTAAGTACAATTACGAGGAGTAGACGTATTAGCTTCACGGTTTGCACCATTGATATTATTCAAACGATCCGCTTCACGAGCTGCAGATATTCCCTCAACAATCATTCTTTGAACCTCAGTGGGTGTCATGATCACTTCCAGGTTGGAATTTTCGCTACTTGCATGCTCCATTTTCTATTAATAACACAAAAATATAGCATTTTAGAATTTTAAACAATAACTTTGTTTAAAGGATCTTGTGAAGTAGGGAAAAGAATATTTATGAGTTTTAACAATCATTGGGCACCATATGTAGTTTTTATTTCGATACAACAATCATAATCATTCCGATATGTTTAGATGCATTTATAATACACATGAACAACCATAAGCATAAATTAACATTTGTATATAGTAATACCACAACCAACAGCATAACATTAATAACTTGATTAGTTGAGTTTTCATAACAAAACGATACAAGATTCTTTATTAATTGCCACATGCGGCAGGCTTAGATGCCTTATTACTAATACAAATACTAACTGCCTCTAATGATTAGGTATGTCCACATGTCCTCCCATCTCTAAGATCCGAGTTCGGAGCTCCTGCATCTCGGTATGATGTTGAATCTGCATATCTCCTACAAGGTTTTCCAATGTATCTGCTCTTCGGTGTGCAAGCTGGGCTTCCCAAGTACGATTCTGTCCCTCTCTTCGCAATGATATTGCGAAAGAACGTGTCTCAGAGATATCCGAATGTATGTGAGCTAACCCCTGCTGCAACTCTATCTTATTGGCTATAAGGTTATGTAAGGTGTTGTGGATAGTATCCGAATGATCAAATGATGAATAATCAATCATCTGAAGAAGTGAGTCTATCTGTTCTTTGTGATGCTCCAAACGCGTCACTACTACAGAAGGTGAAAGAGTAGAGGTAATTTCCATCCTAGCACTCTCGCCAGTATCATAGATATGAGCTGGGGGAGTAAAACCAGGAGGATAGGGTAATGATGGTGAAAGTGGAGGAGTAGAATCGGAAATACGAAGTCGGCTGGATGTAGGTATATCTTCCTCAGGAATTTGTTCTCTAGGGTGAAAAGTATACGGATAAGTTTGGCTAAAAAGATTGAGTAGATGATTGGGTGCATATGAATCGAATTCATGACGTGGTAATGGTGTATGCGTCGGTAAAACAAAAACATTGGGATTTTCAGGCATTGTAACAATTTCGTATTGCTCGAAGGGTTCTGTTTCTTAGGAAACAGCGTCAGGTACAAAAGTAGAACGATAAACAGGCGAAGTAACGGACGCGACGGAAATATCAGAGTCGGATTCTGACATACTCATATTGAAACAATACTGTAATAATTCATAAATAGTGCAGAATCAGAATTTATTATCATCAAAGAATACAAAATTCTAACATATCAAGATCAAAGTATCATAGCTTAATGATTAACTTACTGAATATGGTAGCAAGCAGGCACGGCGGGCAAAAATAATATGCTATAAATTTAATTTATTTGAAAGCGTGGTTATAGTTCAATGTTTGAAAACATTTGGTTCTCTATAACTATGGCTCTGATGCCAATCTGTAACACCCCCTAATTTGAAATGCGGCAGCGGAATAGTAATTAGGGTGTTACGGTGAGGATCGAAGTCATAATGATAGAAAACGGCTCGAAAGAGACGTTTTAAAACATAATTTCATTTATAAAAATTCAAATACAAGAGGTCCTTATCAGAGTATTATAATAAAAGTCTTGATGTTTTGAACTAAATCAAACATCTTTTATTTTACACCATTATTGAAATAAAGTAGATAAGTTTGAAGTTTTTGCCGCCCGTTCCATGCTTGCTTCCCCTGCTAAATACCTGAGATACATGCTTAAAAGTCAACAAAAATGTTGAGTGATATCATAGAGTTTGAATTTAATAATCATTTTGATACACAAGTAAGATTGTATTGGAAAATACAATCAGTTTGAAAATATTGATATTGCAGTTTATATATTGCTCTAAGTCTCATGACACGAAAACGTTAACAAACACCGTAAAAACGGAGGTGTTTATCAAATCAATGATAATTTTGCCCTCGTGTAATAGGTGATTTGCCAATTCCTATTTTTACTCAAATATAATTATCACGACTAATACGACTAACCACATGCATAATGGCATTCCGTCAAGTATTAATGAGACAGGCTGTCAAACCTTAAATAGATCTATTCATTATATTCGCGTTCACATAACAGTAATTAATGGCTCATGATTAAGGGTCTTTTGGCAATAGCTAACTTAGGCATATATCAAGCCAGGAAGCATACAGAAAATTACTTGCGATAAGTTTATAACATGTATCCCCCTCACGGAGTTTTGAAAATAAGTAAATGTGAGGCTATAACTCACCTTAGATTGATACTGAAATGAAGAAAATAAAGTCGGACGAATTTATGATAACGGCTTCGAAATACAACCTGATAAATAAATTTATCTGAGAACTTGACCAAATACTATTTGGTAAATACGAATGAATAACGAATAATAAATATTCGTTATGACGAATAAGTGATGTGCAGTGTAATCCTTGTGATATGCATGATATGACAAAATATGATATTTAAATTATCCATCGAAGTTTTACCTTTTTAATCGTAAGTAAAATATTAACTTTTTAAATATCACTATATATATTATTAACGTTACGTTAAATAATATATATATATATATATATATATATATATATATATATATATATATATATATATATATATATATATATATATATATATATATATATATATATATATATATAAATAAAAATAAAGTTTAGATGCATATGAAATAAATTTACAAAAATAGAAAATAAATAAGAATGATAAATAGATTATGTTTAGTCTTTGTCTCCTTTTCCAATTTTACTATTTTTTTACTCTAACGACATTTGCGTTACACCGTTAGTCCTTTTTATAATAAATTCAACTATAGTCCTCTAATTTGTCTAATAATCGATACTAAGCTTAGAATATCAACTTTTATCAATTTTTACCATTAAGTTTCTGTTTTTACAGGTTTAGTCCTTTATTTTCAATATTTACACTTTTAGTCCCTCTAGGTGTTGTCGCGTTACATTTTTAGTCCAAAATTACAAAAATAATTATAATTTTTTTCTAAAATTTTCCGAGGCTTATTAAATAAGTAACAAGATTATTTTAACTGCTTATTTGTTGAAAAGCTTATTTTTTAGCTTATGGGCCCTTACCGAGACAATACAAGGCCCGTTAAGAGTTTTGGAGGCGAGGGCATGGAAAATGTTTTGGGCTTGGCTTTGGGCTATTTTTATGATTCTAAAAATATTTCATATGGGCCCAGTGGGCTTACGTATCTTAAATTCTTATTAGGCTTGGATTGAGCCCACTCGAAAATATTAAATTTTATATAAGGTTTTGGAGTTGAAAATCTTGTTTGGGTCGATTCAAAATGGGTCGTTTGGTGTGTCGAAACATGAGTATTTCACAAGTATTATAAATGAAATTGATAGTTTTCTAGGTGGTCTATTGAGTCATGAAATAATATAGTACTCTTGTTAAGTGAAATTCAAAGTTATACGTATGGTTTGTAGCATGTTTGAACCGATTATATATTTTGAAAACTTGAAAATATTTCTAAGTATTTTACCAAATTTTTATACGATGGATATGGTTTAAAATAGGTGCGTGAAATGCTTGTAACGTTTAAACTAAAGTGAACTTGGTGTGCTACGTGACTCCTAGGCCTTCCAAGATAGAGGCTAGTCACGATTTGTGTACTAAGTAACAATATTTACGTGAATCATATGTGCAAAATGATATACGATCGAAACAAAATAAATAAAGTGCATGATATGAATTTAACGTGTGATTTGGAATGGAAACGAGTAAAGATGACTTACAAACACCCTAGAGGTAATAGAGAGTCGAGTGTGATAGTATGGAACACAAGGAAATCACGTTTCAAAGTATAACCTAAACGTTATACTTATAATTCAAACCCGATATCCTTTTCTTGCTTCCAAACAATATGGCAATCGACCCTGGTCTTGTACGAGTAGTTTATAGGACGAAATAACTATGTGAAAGTGTATGAGAATGGTAAATGAACGTGATGCGTGGGAATCGCAACAGGCTTTACCTCTCGAGGAATCTCGAGAAGCTTACAACCCCCACCAGGCAGTGTACCTGATCGTTGTAGTATAGTATAGTGACAAGTACCGGGGGATTGATCGTTCAGCTTAGGAATAGTGTCGCTAGGATTAGAAAGCCTAAATACTAGTTCTAAGGGTGAGGGATGATTATTTTTGTATTTTTATATTTTTTAGAAAGCAATTAAAATCTCGGGGTTTGAAGGATTTGGGCGGAATTAGTTGCTATTCAACTAACCCAATACTAAGATGCAATCAAAATAAAATACTAAAAAATGAAAATAAATAAATTAAACTAAAGTTGTGAGCAGTAATTGGAGAAAATGTGTTTACTTAGATTTCACTACTCCCTAGATATCTTTTACACGTTAATTACTTGTTATAATTGCATGGATGACGGATCGTATTCCTTAATACCATTCATGGGGTGGCACACATAACTCCCCAATTCTATGAGCTCTTATCTCCTCCTACACCATGCCCAGTACAACTATAGGGATTGTAAACAGTGGCTCATGCATTAAATACAACCAATAAAGACCTGGTGCGCCTCGGTTCATGTTTCTTAAGACGTTCAAGCATGTTACCATTTGGAGATCTGCTAGTTTTCTTAAGCCTAACATATAAATCATTCATCCAAGACAAGAATAAACAAGTAATCAACACATAATCAATATCTAGGTTTCATTAGATCTAAGCAAACACAAGATAGATCTAGCCTAGCATGATAGAATTAAGATAAGAACATGATATAGACAACCAACACATAGACATATTGATTGAATTAGAAGAACACTTATCTTGATTAATCATGCAGGGTATCAAGGGGTTGGAACCCTTGAAAAACCTATAAAGTTACACCAAAATCGTACTAGGGTTTCTCCCAAAACTTCTCTCCTTTAATGTGTGAAAATTAGAAAACTATATATAGAAAAACAGGTATGACGGCGTCAAGACAAACAATGTGATGCCGTCACCTCGCCGCCAAAACTCTCCTCGGACTGCCTAGATCCACTTCTGACGCCGTCAAGACTTAAGTACTTCCAGGCCGTCATGACTCATTTACTCTTGACGCCCTTCCTACGTGACGCCGTCAAATCTGTTATGGGTCGTCATGGAAATTCATGAGATTTGCTCTTGACGCTGTCAAGGTTTTGCTCTTGACGCCGTCATCTACTGTTCCCAGCATGGAAAATTAAGACTTTGGCGTTTTCTTCACTTTTATGCTCCAAAAACGTCCGAATTGCTTCCTTTTCCAGATTTCTCTCCCAAAGTACCTAAAATCACAAAAGGAACGATTTAGGGCAATATTTGATCAAATAAATTCGGATTCGGGCTTAAATGACCCCCTAAAAGTTGTTCATTTTTCGCCTCATCATATACCCTTACACTTGAGATTTGCTTGTCCTCAAGCAAATGCGCTTTTATTCTACTCAAAATACAAGTTAGGGGTCATTTAACACTAATATAAAAGTAATTACAACAAATAATCGTTCCACTAAAGACCAATAGACAAGCACGGAGGTCATACACTAGCACCTCACAAATAGTGTTTAGATACTCACATCTCTCGGGTGTAATAAAGTATAAATAGATTACCATAGGCTTGGGAAAGGATCAAACCTCCACCACATGGCGTAAGCACCTAGGATAAACTATCAAAGAGGTCTTTTAAAGGGTTGTAACGTTAGGTGTAGGGATATGAAATACACGGTTTTGTTGGATAAAGGAAGTTTTACTGGTGACGAGTTAACAATCTTGGTTAATTACATGTACAATGTGGCGTTGCTAAGCCAAGACTAGACTCGACTTAAGCTAATAAATGAAAAATAACAAAAATATAAAATGAACATAGAATAAAAAGGGATGGTAGTCCGTATGTTTTTTTCTCTTTTTCCTTTTTCTATTTTTTTTTTCTTTTTCTTGAATTTTCGATTTTTTTTTTTTTTTTTTTTTTTTTTTTTTTTTTTCATACACTCTTACCCTACCATCCAAAATAATACATCATAGGGAATGAATATTTCTCTTACACTTGAATCTTTACATACTTTACATTTAACTAATCTAATGACTCGAATTAAGAAAATCAAAACACTTGGAGCACTTTTAAGATTAACGTACATATGGGGGTAATAAATGATGTTCTTCCCCATTACTCCATAAAATAAGTACTTACCCATGAGTCCCAATCGTCCCAAAACAATATGTACAAGGATATGACTCGACTTAGCAACCATGTAATCAATTAGAAAGTTAACTTAGGGTTTAACAAATAACAATAATGCACTAAAAATGAGCGCATACACGGAAGGCTAAAGCGATTTGGTTGTACATTTAAGTGGGGTGTAACAAATTCTTCCTTTAAGTAAAATGCTTAAAGTTAGAAACGAAAAGATAGGCTCGGAGGGGTGTACTAGGGGTTTCGTGTACTAAAAATGAGTACAACGCTAAGGGTGTGGGAAAAATTAGTTGACTTAACTAGCCAAGTAATATGACTTAAATGGTCAAGTAATTATGATACGGGTTTAACACAAGGGTAATCCTAATGCCTCTTATCATGTAGTAAATCCTACCACACGAATGTAGTCTCACTAGCGGTCTCGGGATGCATCACTAACGCAAGTTCTAGAATCTAAATGCTACCGGTACACTCATAAGCACTAATAATGAATGCTTTTCCTATCAAATCTAATGGCGAACCTCACATATTTGGGTGGAAAATTTTTCTGAATATACGGTTATGTGCTAGTCATACAATCTCCTATCCATGAGACGCTTGCTATGGCTAAAGTTTCACTCCTAAATGTTGTAAAAAATTTTAAATTTGGCACTAAAATTACACTAACAAGTATTTCTCATAGTTTTATTACACATCTACCATCAAACAAAACAAACTCAAGCGAAAGTGCATATGTAAGGTATCATCTTTTTACCCTCCCCTTACACTTAAGATGAACATTGTCCCCAATGTTCAAGTAAAGAATGTAAAAGTGAAAAAGTAAAGAGAATGAAATCAAATACTCCCCTGATTCGCTCGGTATGGATAATAGGGTGGCCAGGTTAAATCTTCCTCCAAGAAAATGAACAATCAAAGCTTCCCTTCCAGAATATAAATCATCTTCTTGTCATACATAACCTGTAAAACCTGACAAAATAGACAAGACAACCTCGCGTAAAATCGGCGACATTCTATATAAGTTACTAAATCCTAGAAAACAAGATAAGATATAATGCTTGTGGAATGAAGTTTGCAGATTTCCTGGAGATTATAAAACTTAATAATTCACAAAAACCATAAGACTCCGTTAGAAAAACAAAACCGGTAAAATTTCCAGATTTTAACTCCTGACGCCGTCAAGAGTAAACCCCTGACGCCGTCAGAATTGACCTGCAGAAATCCTTATGTTAAGTTTCCGGAAAATTTCTGGAAAAACTTGGTCCTACTTCCTGGAAAATTCTGCAAAACTTCATTATGACTCGATACAATCATTTGACTCTAACAAATACGAATACACATGTTCATTTAATATTGTGGAGAATCATGATTGGTTTGTTTCTTAAAAACATATTTGGGGTTTCCCCTTACACTTATCTTTTGCAAAAATACCTTTAGGTGGAGTTAAGACTAGGCTAAAACAACAAAGTAAAGTATTTCCACTATTTAGTTTAGAAACATGATCAACCAACAATAAAAATAAAACATGTATACGGAAGCAAATAACAAACAAACAAATAAAATCACACAAAACATGGGTTGCCTCCCAAGAAGCGCTTGTTTTTGTTCGAGTCACGAGCCTGACTCTACCCTTATTTCACGGATAAAGGTGAAGTTTTCCCTACACTTAGGATTAAGTGCGGGTGATAGTAGCGATGCACACCCTTAAGGTGGAAATATGCCTCGTGAGGAAAGTGTGATGGATGAATTATATGCTCAAAGGGGTGTGCTCCTATCATTATAACCTTACCAAATTCAGTCGGGTTAATGGGTGGATTAAGATTTTCTCCTAGAAATGGATCATTTTCTATCAACTTCAAGAGACTACTAGTTGGGGATCCATCTTGACCTAATAAACCCGGTTTAAACCCATAATGCTTCTTGTGATCAATCATAAATGGGTGATGTAAGCATGTAAGGTCATTTTCCACTCCTATATTGGCTTCCTCTCTACAAGGCTTAGAGTCCACTACCTTTATCCTAAGACTACCCGGACTATATGGTTTGATGGGTGGATCGGGACCTATTTCAATTCCTAAAATTTCATCCAAGGATGGAAGATTAGGTAACGGTTTTGGTTGAGGCTCCGGTTCATCAAAACTAAGAACTTCCTTAGAACTAAAAGAAAGGTCATCACTACAAGTGTTAAAACCTATATTCTCTAGTTGTGCTTGATCCAAGGGTTCTACCTCTATTGGGGCTCCTATCATCTCTTCTACTTCTTCCAGGTAAGTCACGGGTGGTGTGTATTCCTCAAGTGATGGTTGAGTATTTTGTGGGCTTATGTTGTTCGCCTCATCATTCCATGTGTCAGGATCTAGCCCTAACATTCTCCCAAGTATCTCACGTGCTTCTCTAGGCATCTCAACTTCTATGTCCGAATCATAAGGGTCATCCTCAATATTCTGACTGCTATATACAAATTGCCCAAGAGATTCATCATCTGTTTCTTGAGATTCATCATCATCGATCATAAAACCTAGGTCTTTTTTATCAATGTGATCATGCTCGGCTACATCCTCCATCACATCAAGGTCACCTATGTGTTCATCCTGTATTCTGGTAGGGCCTAACCATGACATGCAGCTAGGTGGCTCATACGAAACTATCCTAGGTGAAGGCTCATATGGTGCATAGGTTTCACTAAGTGAGGCATTTTGAGGGGTTGATGGAGCTCTTAAGGTGAATTCTCTAAAAGCATTATGCACTTGGCCTCTTTTCTCAAGGTACTCAATAAAATCAATATAAGATCCTGTCCTCCTCATTTCGTTCCTCCATCTTGTAATATCCAAACTAGTGTAATTATATTTTTTCTGGTAAAACTCTAGTATCGGACTTGGTGGATTCGCGTTCTCCATAATGGCAAACGGAATAGTCAATGGAAAGGTTTTTACAAACAAAGACACAAAGAAAAGATAGACTAAAGAAAACCTAAAAATAAAAAATAAAATCTTACTAAAAAGGAATCTAGCAAGTAGAACTAATAAGAAGAAATTCTAACCTAGACAATAACTATTCCCCGGGCTGCGGCACCAAAAACTTGATGCGTGGGAATCGCAACAGGCTTTACCTCTCGAGGGATCACGAGAAGCTTACAACCCCCACCAGGCAGTGTACCTGATTGTTGTAGTATAGTATAGTGACAAGTACCGGGGGATTGATCGTTCAGCTTAGGAATAGTGTCGCTAGGATTAGAAAGCCTAAATACTAGTTCTAAGGGTGAGGGATAATTATTTTTGTATTTTTATATTTTTTAGAAAGCAATTAAAATCTCGGGGTTTGAAGGATTTGGGCGGAATTAGTTGCTATTCAACTAACCCAATACTAAGATGCAATCAAAATAAAATACTAAAAAATGAAAATAAACTAATTAAACTAAAGTTGTGAGCAGTAATTGGAGAAAATGTGTTTACTTAGATTTCACTACTCCCTAGATATCTTTTACACGTTAATTACTTGTTATAATTGCATGGATGACGGATCGTATTCCTTAATACCATTCATGGGGTGGCACACATAACTCCCCAATTCTATAAGCTCTTATCTCCTCCTACACCATGCCCAGCACAACTATAGGGATTGTAAACAGTGGCTCATGCATTAAATACAACCAATAAAGACCTAGTGTGCCTCGGTTCATGTTTCTTAAGACGTTCAAGACTTCAAGCATGTTACCATTTGGAGATCTGCTAGTTTTCTTAAGCCTAACATATAAATCATTCATCCAAGACAAGAATAAACAAGTAATCAACACATAATCAATATCTAGGTTTCATTAGATCTAAGCAAACACAAGATAGATCTAGCCTAGCATGATAGAATTAAGATAAGAACATGATATAGACAACCAACACATAGGCATATTGATTGAATTAGAAGAACACTTATCTTGATTAATCATGCAGGGTATCAAGGGGTTGGAACCCTTGAAAAACCTGTAAAGTTACACCAAAATCGTACTAGGGTTTCTCCCAAAACTTCTCTCCTTTAATGTGTGAAAATTAGAAAACTATATATAGAAAACCAGGTATGACGGCGTCAAGACAAACAATGTGACGCCGTCACCTCGCCGCCAAAACTCTCCTCGGACTCCCTAGATCCACTTCTGACGCCGTCAAGACTTAAGTACTTCCAGGCCGTCATGACTCATTTACTCTTGACGCCCTTCCTACGTGACGCCGTCAAATCTGTTCTGGGTCGTCATGGAAATTCATGAGATTTGCTCTTGACGCCGTCAAGGTTTTGCTCTTGACGCCGTCACCTACTGTTCCCAGCATGGAAAATTAAGACTTTGGCATTTTCTTCACTTTTATGCTCCAAAAACGTCCGAATTGCTTCCTTTTCCAGATTTCTCTCCCAAAGTACCTAAAATCACAAAAGGAACGATTTAGGGCAATATTTGATCAAATAAATTCGGATTCGGGCTTAAATGACCCCCTAAAAGTGGTTCATTTTTCGCCTCATCAGAACGGTGCATGCATGTACATTATATATTGTTTCAATATATAACACGTATGTGAGAAAATTTCAAAGAAACCTTCACGTACACTATTGCATGTCAGGGAACTAGGTTCTAGCATGAATTTTATATTGCTATACAAGTGAATGTGAGAGCACAAAAGATGGAAGATGTTGTGGTGATTCATGCTTGATGTCGACCAAGTATATATCTATATACACGATTTACCAAATCGTATACTACATGCATATAACTGGTCATCTTCGACATTTGAACATAAATTAATCTCAGAAATATTATTAGGAACAATTAGAAACAAACAGGAATCAAAACGGTTAAGTTTTGAATAAATTACAATTCGATTTGGTTGAGTATGGGTCGAACACTTTGCCTCTTAAAAATGTATCAAACGTCGTCCAATGATCTTGGAATTTGACACACTATTATTTGACTAGGTGATGAACGAGATGGTGTAAAAATATTGAGGGGTCGTGTGTAAGAAATGAGATTAAACGAGGCGTTTTGGGGAGGGTTTGAAGCTAGTCGATCGGATGAAAACAAAGATTTGGATTTTGGGCTTTGGTTGATGGGCTTATGAATAGTAACTGTGGATTGGGCTGAAAATGATTAAGGGTCCGTTTGATTAATGAAGTGTAATTAGTAATTTTAATTATATTTAGAAAATATAATTAGGATTAGGAAATATGTTTAGGATTAAATGAAAAGTTTAGGTTTCGAGTAACGTGTCGAGGATTAATTCCGTCATTTCGTGAATTATATTATTTTGTGAAAATCGTCAAAATAATATAATAAGAAAAATTTCAAATTTTTTTCGAGAAAATGGGAATTAGTAACGATAACGAAGGATTATTTATTTATTAACAATTTAATTACAAGAAATTTTTACAGGGTTCTACATATTATGTATGTAATTTGACTAATGTAACTTGAACTATATTACCTCTGTTTCAAATACACCAAAGGGTGTGTAGAGGTATTGTGTGTTGCACAAGTTGATATTGGAGCCAATTCCTCTTCATAACATGCTTATAGTTAACCATGATTGCAATATGAATGAAACAATGTTTGGAATATAAAGATAGTAAACGATTTAACTTTATTGATGATAATCGGATTATGTTTACAGACACTTCACAAACCTATATATACTAAGTGAAACGAAATGACAGTTAACATTGAACCATTGTGTCTTTTGAACACCAATTGTCATAACTAACTAAACTACCAATAACTACCATAACTGTTATTCTAAACTGACACATAACTGACTGTTTGATTTGGTTGCCTTTTGGCCCAAACCTCGACCCTTTGTAGCCTATTAATTCGACCCATAATACTATACTATACATACATAATTATTGTTGCATAAACAGACATTATCTAGTCTATATCTACTCCCTAATGTCTGTATGCAAACATCTTCTTCAATAGGTTCTTCTGTTCTTTAAGTAATGACAATAAAGTCATTATTTCTTGATGTGCTTCCACTTCCTTCATCATCTGCAGTCTCACTCTTGTTGCCTTCCAAGTTAACACCAAAATGAGTAGTTTGGCCTTTACTTTTCTCAGTTTCTTCAAGCGCTTTTCCTACTTCAACATCTGTCCCCTCACAGCCTTGTGGACCTTTTTCTTTGGCATAACCAATGCCACTTCCAACCACTTTATCATCAGGCTCTCTTCCGTACCAGGGTTTCTCTGCTGTCTCATAGTAAACCTGCACCATTTCTATGAATTGCTTGTAGCATTTCTTCACTGCTTCCTCATCTTCTTCTGTTAGACCAAGTAATATGGCAACTTTTTTCCATTTATCACCAAAGGTGACACTTAGATAACCTCCTAGGCTATCTACCATCTTATGCAGACATAGGAAATCGATTTTTACCACTCTTATGAATGGTGGTATTTGCTCTAACACATCTTCATTCAAGTGAACCAAATAAAAACATTTTAACATATCCAAGTATCTCTTGTTGAATACATCCCAGTTCATGTACACCACACTATCTTTCTTGACGAAATTTAAGAAAGATAGAAACCTATAGAATGAATTTACTTTTATGGCATACAAAGATCCATTCTCACTTATGTATTCTTTATCCACATAATCATGTACATCATTCTTGTCCCACTTCAAATCTTCTAAACCTTTTACCAATGAGCATTCTTCCTTTGGGTCTACTGACTCAAATTATTCATCAAGAAACTTGTTGTGTTTTTCAATTACACTTCCTGATCCATCATCTTCCTTGGTATCTTCCTCTTGTGCTACTTATGTTCTTGCATTACCAAACCTTCTATCATCAAACATGTAATGTAAACTACATTTATTGTGTGTATACTTCACAATATACCATTAGGGCTGAGCAAACGGACCGGATGGACCGGACCGACCGACAAAACCGACCGGACCGAGACCGACCGGACCGGACCGACCACATTCGGTCCGGTCCTCGGTCTAAGCTTTTTTCCAAATTCGGTCCTCGGTCCGGTCGGTCCGGTCCGGACCGACCAAAAACCCGAAAAAACTTGCCTAATTGGACCGGACCGACCGAAGACCGACCGGACCGACCGAAGACCGACCGGACCGGACCGGACCGAGACCGGACCGACCATATTCGGTCCGGTCTCGGTCTATGGTTTTTCCGGTTCTCGGTCCTCGGTCCGGTCCGGTCTTGGTCGGTCCGGTCCGGTTTTCGCCCGATGCTCAGCCCTATATACCATTGATCCTCTAATTGATAAATACTTAGAACATTCAAGGTTGTTTCTGGTGTGTATAGTACACAAGGTATCACCAAGTTCCTATCTTTTATTTCAACAATTGCTTCTCCAACATGAAAAGAGAAGATAAACTTCTTCTCACTTTCTTCAGTCCCTTCCATTCGAAATCTATTCTTCAATTTCTTGAATAGTGACTTAGTTGGACACATGTGTTGTTTGTAAGCACTGCTTTCAAACCATATCTTGTCCTAATTTGCACAGTCAGTTCCTTTTACCATGTAATCAGTGATTACATGAACTTTCTCAGGGTATTTTAACTTTTCATCAATCTTCTTGACTGTGGGCATCACCATTTTCTTTAGATCTTCAATCATGACTTTTCTTTTCTTGTTTGGGCATTTCCAGAATACATGGCCACACTTTTTGTATATGTAGCATCGTGCCCCTTTCTTCGCTAGAGTACTTGTGCTTCCTTCTCCATGATCTCTGACTTTTGCAGAAAGTTTTGAAGCATTGGAGGCTTCAATTTCTTTCATTGTTTACCTTAACATCTCCTTGCTTTCAAGAGACAATCTTCTCTTTTGACTATTCCATGATAACAATCTCTGTAGTGTTTCTCTTTGTAAGTATTTCCTTGTGAGACCCATTTGATCTTCTTTGTGAATTAGCTTCCCCCAGGTTCTTGAGCCTTGGCTCTGATACCAATGTTGCACAGGTTGGTATTGGAGCCAATTCCTTTTCATAGCATGCTTATAGTTAACCATGATTGCAATATGAATGAAACAGTGTTTGGAATATAAAGATAGTAAACGATTTAACTTTATTGATGATAATTGGAATACATTTACAAACACTTTACAAACCTATATATACTAAGTGAAACGACATGACAGTTAACATTGAACCATTGTGTCTTTTGACACCAACTGTCATAACTAACTAAACTACCAATAACTACCATAACTGTTATTCTAAACTGACACATAACTGACTGTTTGGTTTGGTTGCCTTTTGGCCCAAACCTCGACCCTTTGCAGCCTATTAATTCGACCCATAATACTATACTATACATACACAATTATTGTTGCACAAACAGACATTTTCTAGTCTGTATTGTGATGGGTTCATCTTTTTGGTACATTCCGAATGATATTATGTAACTTGAAGTATTACATATGGGTTAAATGTTTAGTGATGCTTGACTCCTATCAATTCTCTGTTATTGCATCCAATTTCTTATGCATAATATGTTTTTGTTTGTTTTGTGTTTTTTTATATGCTTCGATTAATAACATTTACAAGTTTGTGTTTGTGTATTATGGTTAGAATTGTTTGTGTTTATGATATGAATCGAACACTGTATATCTAGAAAATCGGGATCAAACGACCCCTTTCATTCATGAACCATAAATTTACAACCTTACGATAGGGGAAACCCCAACCCCTATCTACATCTACACCTACATCTACATTCAACAGGGGCACCAAAAAGAACAAAAGAAACCACAAGTGCCCAAGCCCCTACTACCTACATTCATCATACACAACAAAACAAACCATCGCAACCTCCAGCAACCAACCCCTTCACATGTACGTTTGCCTCACAACAAACTCAATCTTGGAAACAATATTGTCGTTAGTTTGCCTAAACATCCTCATCAACCCCCTCATCTTTCTTATATCAGCTGTCTTAATCCTCCTAAGCTTGTTCACATTGGACCTTGCAACTCTCGAGCCCCTTAAGTTTTGGAGCTCAGCAATCAAGTCCCCCTAATACCGATCATATTAGAAAGCTTTTGGCACCTACTCATCAATTCTTGTGCATGATGAACGTCTTCCTCAACCTCTCGCTGGTAATAAGATAGCATCATTTCTGATATGACAAATGAGTTACAGCCAATCACGAGATCAAGACAGCGAGACATGTTACTGGTTAAGGGAATGATAATTTTTTGGTTAAAGGTGTGTGTGTGTTTCTGTTTGTGAGTGTGTGTGTAATGATCGAAGACTTTGACAATTTAATATGCAAACATGAAAACTAACTTTGCAAATTTAGCCATTGAGGTCATGTCACATTTATATCAAAAGTTTGGCATGAAAATGAACAACGAAATGATGATAATACCCTCAATAACGTGGCACTTAACGAGGAAAATAACGGGCGTCAGAAAACTCGCTCTCGGTGGCTTTTTTACAAAAAAAATGAAACATTAATGTCGCTTTTGCACAACTTTTTCTCTCGGTGTATTTTTTGCCCATTTGAACAACTTTAGTGACTAAATTTGCAATTTACCCATCTTTTTATAAGAGTGTGTGTATGTTTATACTAAGAAATAAAGAATGATTGAGGATGATAATGAGTTAGGATAATTACATATTTATCCAATATAAACCTCAAAAAGTCATATTTACCCAATTTACAAGTGAATAATTCATAATGTGCAATGATTTTAATGCATGTTTTGGGAAATATTGGAATTTTGATGTTTATATTGGGAAAACATGAAATTGACCATTTATATATAGAGAATTGATTTTATTTTATTATAACTTTTTCAAAATTTAAAAAACTTAAAAAAAAAAGTAACGTTTAATCATAAAATTCCTTTTAAAACATAAATTTCTACATTAAATTCTTAACAATGCTCAAAAAAAAAAAAAAAAAAAAAAAAAAAAAAAAAAAAAAAAAAACTAAACTACATGACAATTTTTGACAACATTTTTTGAATAAGTCTATTAAAAAAAGAGAGACTTTTCTTGTATTTACTCATGACATTAGTATTTTTTTTTAAATTTATCCGCAAACTCTATTATATAAGATACCATATTACAATTTCTTTTTATTATTGTGTTAGTTTATAGTTGATGAAAATTAATAATCAAAATATCGCAAGTATAATTGTTTGTCGCAATAAAATCTCATTCCTATACACGGGTACACTTATCTAGTAAGATTGAATATGATATGAAAAAATAGTGGTGTTGTGGTGGTGTTTCTACACGAATTGAAGATGACGATGATGAGTAACGTATATTGTTAAAGATGGAAAATATGGGAGGTTGGAGATGAATAGAGTCAAAAACCAAAATACCCTCACGCTTTTAGTACGTGGGAGACTTAACAACATATTCTAACCAATCTTGGTAAAAAGACTAATGTTGCAAGATTTTGCAACCACAAGGACGAATCTTGCAAGAAGTTTAAACCAAGGTTGTCAAGATCGCGATCCCACGTGAGATCCTTTTTGTCTTTGCAATATCGAGATCGTAGGATCGGATCGAGATCCTACGATCCTACCAATTTGTTATATTTTGTAAACAAATGATAAAAGAGTCAAACTGATTTACATTTCTACTCAACGTCAAAGATAAATTAAACTATTAAACACTTTTTAACTTTTAGTTTTACACTACTTTATCAAGGGTGCGTTTGGTATGTTGCCATGAATCACAATGGGTATGAGTTTGATAGTAGTGGTGGGCCCTCACCTATGATAGATTCAAACCTCTCATCTTGAACTCCTATGGAGTACGGAGAATATCAATATTTCATTCCCATATAATGTGAGCCTCATATCTTAACCAGACACTTATAATCATTACCACTATCATTCTCTCATTCTCATAGGAGAATACCAAACGCACCCCAAGTAAGTATCAAGTGATTCAAGGCTCTTGTAATTGTAACAATAAAAAGGTTTACATTAAAGATTTAAAGTATCAAGAAAAAACATCAATTAAGTGTAAGAAAATCTTTGCTTCGGGTGATTAGATCATGAGTAGAAGATAGTAATTTGTTGACTAGAGGAAAATACAAAATCATGTATAAACTATAATCTATTTAGTGATACGTCAGTGGTTTACTTATTAGACATTAATAAAATTGTTTGTTTTTTAGCCTAAGCAAGTTAGATGGACTAAAAAAAAAAAAAAAAAAAAACCTCGGATTGAGTGATGATCTTACGTGTTTACGTGCGATTCCACGATCTTACATATGATCCCACCCCCGATGCAATCCTACACCGTTACTACATGATCTTAGCTTGTAAACAAGTACGATCTTACGAATTTATTCGTGATCTTGACATACTTGGTTTAAACTAGGGGACCAAAAATTGCAATTAACTCTAGATCAAGTGTTCAATGGGTGGAAATCAATGTTTTGAAAACCGGGTTCAAAATCGACCCGGTCGAGTCATCGGGCACTGGGTCAACCGGTTCGACCGTCGGGTCAACCCGGTTTTCAATATATTATTTTTTTATTTTTTTGACCGGGTCAGCCGGTTCGACCGCCGGGTCAATCGGTTCGACCACCGGGTCAACCCGGGTTTTTATTAAAAAATTTTGGAAAACGAAACCCGGTCGGGTTTTGAGAACCGGGTTGACTCGAGTCACTCAAAACTCGGCGGGTCTAACCGGTTAACCCGGTTTTAAAAACTCGGGTTTTTTTTACCCGTTTTCTGACCGGAACTGGTCGAACCGGTTAACCCGGCCGGGTCGACCCAGGTTTCAAAACATTGGTGGAAATAATAAAAGAGACAAAAGACTTTACAAGGCTTTAATAATTCCTGATTGGAATAAAGTGGCTAATATGTCCAAAACAGATGCAGAAATAAAATATATAAAGCTGATACTAGTACAATTTAGCTCAGGACCTTATGGTCAACGGCTCAGGGACGAATAAATTGTTCTCACTTTCTTTTAACCGGCATTTACTTTTAAGAGATAGTAGTATTTGTTAGGTTTATTACTGTATTAGCCTTTGAATTTGCTTGGTTTTGGTTTATTTTTCATAAGACTCATTAATTTGTTCCAATTATTTAGGATTTATTAGCTCATTTGAACAAACCTGTGGACAGTCGACAAATAAACCAAAAAGAATGAGTTCACATAATAAACCAATTAAGATATATATATATATATATATATATATATATATATATATATATATATATATATATATATATATATATATATATATTTTTTTTTTTAAGTTTATACAATTTCACTTTTAGAAAAGATAAAAGGAAAGTAGGAAACATAGAAGGAAAAGCATGAGAAGCTTCTCCGTAGTTTCTCATTTTACTCCACATTAAGTTTTAACTCCATATATACAAAAGCTGTGGGACTTACTCTTCAATCAAATTTCCAATCCTAGCTAGTTAATGTGAACTCTCATTTTCTCTACAGACATTGAAGGTGTTCTTGATCACTAATGGCTGCTAACTTACTGATCTCAAATCAAAGCTCAAACGCTTACAAGAAACTATAGACAAAATCACACCCATCTTTAGTGACATCGAGAAACTAAACCAAATACTAGACCGTCCGCAAGAAGAAACAAACTCGTTCATTGAACAGCTGAAACACGCTGAAGATCTCGTGAAAGAATGCAAGAAAATCAAATATTTGAACATCTTCATGAAGTACACTCTCTCGTCGAAGTTGGACGAACTAGAAAAGTCGTTACTGAGATTCTTTCAGATTGAGGTTCAGTTGCACCAGGCTAGGGATATGAAGGAAATGTTGGTGGCGGTAAAGAGATTGGATCAAAGGAGTTCAGGTACTTGGTTATCTGGTGTTCCTTTGCCTGATGGTTTTGTTATAGGATTTGATGATCAGGTTAAGGAATTAAAGAAGATGGTGCTCAAGGATTCTGTAACTGAGGATTGTTCGGTTGTAGTTGTTTCGGCTGCAGGAGGGTGTGGGAAGACTACTTTGGTAACAATGCTCTGCCATAATCCTCAGGTTAAAGGTAATCATCTTCTATATCGTTTATCAACGGTTTTTAACTTATATGGATGGTCGATTTATTGATATTTTGTTTAATCTGTTCATGATTATGTAGTATTTGTATGAGATTATTTGAGAACTAAATTTGATTAGGTATAAGTTTATGACAACTTAAAAACAACTTAAAACCTGACTCTGCTTGCAATAACCGTATTTTTTCGCATATGTGAATCATTACTATTGCATAAAGCTTTGAAGGATGACACTTAGATCGTAGGAAGTAATCTAATTGACCACAAAAGTTATAGACAATCCTTTTATATTCTTTTGAGCAAAGAATATTATTTCTGAATGTAGATATGCAAGATGAGTTGTAAATATAATAGGTTTATGCGAGTTATTTGTTGTAGTCGCGAGTTAAAAGGAACTAGCTAGTTTATAACTTTATAAAGAATAAACTTTGTTTACTCAGTTTATACCTAGTTGCATCACATCTCATGATCAGTGTTAAAGTTTGAAGATGGAGTATTATAGGATACTTTTACTATCAAATGTTTCCATGATTTATGATAGTGCTCTCATTTGAACAGAAAATTTTGGTGAAAATATCTACTTTGCTACAATCTCAGAGACCCCCAACTTACAGATGGTCGTTAAAGATTTACTTCAGAACAACCAAGGTGGTCAGCAGCTTGATTTTGTTAACAATGATGGTGCAATTAAAAAATGGGGGAGCTTTCTAGGTGAAAATGAAAATAAAACACTACTGGTACTGGATGATGTATGGTCAGATGCCATCATTAGGCGCTTCAAGTTCAAGTTACGTGGATACACGATTCTCGTTACATCTAGGAGCAAATTTACACAATTCAATACATATCATTTGAAACTTTTAAATGATACAGATGCCACCAAACTATTTCGTCACTCGGCATTTTCAGAAAGTGAAAGTGAACAAATTGATGATATACCTAAGAGTCTTGTTGATGAGGTACAACGAAACCTTTCCTATAAAACTGAAATCTTCATGATTCATTTTTGTGTCTCAACAGGAAATGTTACATTTATGGTCTAAAATTCACATTACTATCTCATATATGTCTAAGATGAGACTTGAACTTACAAACTCTTGATTGACGGATCCCTCACATATATACCACTAGGCCCATAGGCCCGTTGGTCTTTATAGGGTGAAATCTATAAATGAATAAGATTGTCATTTTGGTGTTCCAGTATGAATAACTTACTTTCTTAAATAGTTATGTATAACGTACTTTCAAATTTCATCTCAATATGAAAAAATTTGTTGATGTGGCGAATATTACCAAAATACTTGTGGCATGTCAGCATATATTCATATTGAGACTTGAAAGTACGTTATTCATATTGGAATTAAGAAAGTAATTATTTATAATGGAAAACTAAGATGACTATGTTATTCATTTATAAACTTTATCCGTCTATATATTGTTAGATTATGGACATTATTTTAGTAGTTGTATGTTAGGATCGAACTCGAGATCACGGGATTGCACACTTTACGTATGAGAATCGATGTTAAATAATTAATATATAAATAGTTATATTTAATTATTAAATCACAAATAAAGTAACTAATACATGAGGGACTTATTAGTATGAAAACCAAACCCATAGGGTGTTGGTTAATATCGGTCGAAACAAGAAAAAGAATGGTCCGAGTGTCGTTTTATGGAAGTTGAGGAGGTAATAGACTCTAACTTGGTGAACAAGTTTGAGGGCTATATAAACACCCTAATGGCTTCACAAAGAATAGCGACATGCATAACCCTTACTTTAGATATTATATTGATCGTGTTACTAATTTGATATCTATCAGATTGTTATATACATGCATGTTCTTACTATACATATGTCATGCTATGTATATGCATGCATGGTATTCATTATTTTCTTTATCCATAGCATTAATGGATCGACTAATAAATCAAAAAGGTTTGACTTGTTTTGTTTTATATAAGGCCATATCTTGTTTGTTTAGTTGTTTTATTCGTGATTCAAGAACTAGCATTCACATCGAATCGTTAATAGTACGTGTGTACAAGAACGTGGTACAATCACACTATTGATTGTATCTTGGATTGAATAACAAAAAGGTAAGAGGTTATTTTTATAATCCACATAAACCCTAATTAGGGTTCTTGAATTGAAGATTGCAATTGATTCTTGTTCGGGCTAGAATCACAAAGGTACGTTTACAATTTATTATTGATTAATTAATTACATGTTATATGATCTTGTTATAATTGCTTCCGCTATCCTCACTTGATGTGTTTGGTTTATAATATATGAATGTCATGATATCATAATTCCAACAGTGGCATCTAGAGCCGTTATAATGTGTAATTAATTATCGAAACGCATAAAAATTGGATCTTGATTCGTTTAGTTACATGTTTTTAGGGTTTATTTGTTAGATTCCTAACCCTAAAATTTTTTTTATAGGTCGATTGACCTTATTAGGGTTTTAGGGTTTATGGTTTTTAATTTTTAATTTGATTAGAAACCCTAGGATGTCATGTAATTTGTTATGCGTTTTAGTAAACGATCTTGGTGCAATATGTTAATTGTTAAGCTAAATCCATGAAAAATGCATATTTGCATGGATTTTAATATTGTGTGATAATTTAAATGGTTTAAATTGTTTATATTAATTAATGTTTAAGTTATATCTAAACATGTAAATTTATTAATAGATGTTGAATTGGGGAAGACTCCAATATTAAGTAATCAATTATGTGCTATGTGGTATTTATTTAGTTTTGGCTTACGCAATCGATTTATCGATGTATGTGGCTCTTTTTCCAAGAAGAAGAAAGCCTCAATTGAATTAATACGTTATACACCTAGATTTGATTATTAATAGGACTATTTAATAAGATTTGCATGTGGCTACATGTTTTATACATATTTAATTGTTA
This sequence comes from Artemisia argyi, assembly GCA_030686995.1. Classification (NCBI taxonomy): domain Eukaryota; kingdom Viridiplantae; phylum Streptophyta; class Magnoliopsida; order Asterales; family Asteraceae; genus Artemisia; species Artemisia argyi. Next base: position 602,148 of record JARVZY010002338.1, on the reverse strand, counting down.
TGATTATGTATATTTATTTATTTAGTTGTTTTATTTTTTATTGTGCATTACTTGTTTTGTTTATTAATTGTGTTAGACATGTTTATAAACGAAAAGGGTAATTTTTGAATAGAAAAATAATACGGACTAAATAATGGCGAAATTGTTTTGGTTTTTAAGAGTTTAAATTTCAAAGGATTGATTGATTGATGTTTTGTACGTAATGGTTAAATAGGCTCGACCGAAGTTTACACACTATAAGATGGGTATAAGGATGGCAACGCATTAAATTGTGGCCTTAGAGAGACAACATTCTGTCTTAACGCTCGTTTGTGTGTAAATTAGACTTACCGAACAACCATTACATGTACACTGTCATCTTAAGGGTGAATTATCCACAATTCCACAATAATTATCCGAAACACTAAGCTTTCGGGCTTATGCAAAAGTACGATATAGTGGACGATAATTGATGGTAATTCTTTAATTGGTGAACCCGATACCTCAATCAAAACTTTGTTATTTTACTCTTAGCTAATTGGTAATAAAAATGTTTTGTAAAACCAATGTTATGAAGTTGTATCCATGCTTCTTCATACATTATTTTGATCACATCAAAATAATTAATACCCTTATAAAATTAAGTCGAATGCCATCTAATTAAGAACACTTGAAGTTGTAATTTACGTCATGTGAGAACTTGGCGAGATTGCAATTGAAAGGTAAATTTCATAAATTCATTGCTAGCAGATCAACTGATGTGATGGATTTGTGAGTTTGCAAATTTTAAATTAGAAGACTTAAATTGAGTAGGAAGTGAGATCTTGGACTCAAGGCATTAAGATGGGGATCAAACATGCTTACATTACAAATGTTTTGTGATTTTAAATCCCATAAATCTAGGAATTGCAATATGATATTGGCAATTATTGTTCGACAATTACCTTGTTGAATACTATCATTACTAGCAGATCAACTGATGTAATGGTACTATGTCAATTAGGATCCTAGCTTTAAGAAAATACTATGGTTTATATGAATATTTACCAATGGGTATTTTATTTTCTTAAAGATCTAATTATCGAAAATACTAAAATTGAATTTTGTAATTTGTTTTAATGTATTAATGCAACGTTCAAACCGTAAACATATTTTGGGCTTTGATAAATTGATCTAGTTCTGTTTTCAAACAAATATTTGATTAAGAAATATTTACTTAAAAGACAAAATAAGTCTCCTTTCTATGAAGGAAGAGTGAGACACAATCCTATTCCTTTTCATGAATGAAAAAGGATAATAGGAATATTAGATATGTCTAAATTCTAATATAACTCATAGCAAATTTTTAATAGTTAAGAAAATTGCGTACATTTTCCATAGGGATTTCATCATCCTCATTTGGTGATTAAATTCTTAATAACAAATATGATATTTGGTTAACAGAAAATTTTGTATGACATTTTATGAGTTATTATAATTAGAAGCTAGACTAATTACTGCAAAATGTTTAAAGACAAACTAGTTGTTTTGACTATTTTAAAGGTACTACATACATTGAAAAATGGTAGACCTGTTAAGGAAGAAATTGCATGCCCAATTTTTCAAGTTAATAGCATTTGGTGGATAGTCCATCATTCACGTAGTAGAATACACTCTTTAGTGCATAAGTAATTGTTACGTATGGACATTTAAAGGTGTAGGAAAGTTAAAGACACAATATTTATTTTCACTGATATGAAACATTTACAATGTTGTCAAATTCAGTGGGAGTATTGTGTACTTATTACTGAATAAGGAATTATTGTAATGATCTTTCATTCAGTGGGAGTTACAAGCTTTGACATCTTGGTAGCTAAAGATAATTACTTTCCAAGTATAGACACTCATACTTTTAAGGATAGTCTTGTACGTTTCCTTACTAGACATTGTTGTTTTACATATACTTGTTATGCTAAAATCTATGACACAATCATATTGAACACATAAACAAATGAATGGCATGTTGTTTATCAACTATATGAGGTTGTTCCATGCACAAGTGGAAGAAATGTTATCTTTAATGTGTGCAAGAAACAACTCATAAAGATATGATTTAATGGATTCTCTTGACTACAAGGTAAGAGAATAATGTTCTAATATTAATTCTAGAAACACTTGGTTTTACAATTT
>JARVZY010002337.1:0-22780 GCA_030686995.1 Artemisia argyi | reverse complement strand
CATGGCGATGTTTTTTGGAAAGTTTAGGGACCAACGGTGTATTTTTGTCTTTTTTTTGGCTTGTGGTTTTGTATGTGTTTGTGGGGTGTACATATAACCCGGGGTTATGAGGGAGATTGTTTTGTACTGTTATAAGATAGTTATAGAAAAAAAAGGTTGATGTTACGGTATAATGTGGCCCTATAATTCAAGGCGTCTACTCTTAGTAAAATTATATAATTTAGGCCAATTATAAGATAGTAGAAACAACATTTCCTTCTATTTTGTATTTACAGGATCGTGACATGATGGTTTAGATAAAAGAAAAATAAAGAAGAAAACAAATATCATATTGATATGTGCATAAGAAGATAAGTATATATGAACTAAAACCATGTAACAAAATTATGTAAGCATTGAAAACATTAACAACATGAGATATCAAAGCTTAAAATTAATGAAATTTTAGGTTTTCAGAAGATTTCTAACAACGAAAAATTAAATAGTCCTTATTATAGGTTAGAATCAAATGAGAAAAAAAAATGGCGAGAAAAAAAATAAAACAATGTATTTCAGATGCACCTACAAAAGTAAACACACACACACACACACACACATATATATATATATATATATATATATATATATATATATATATATATATATATATATATATATATATATATATATATATATATATATTTTAAATTCCCACGTTTATTTAAAATGTATGGCTAGAAATCTTTCTCATTCTTTTTATTTTAGTTTTTCTTTTCACCGGATCTCTTCCCCCTTATTAGAACGTTAATGATGGTTGTATAATATTTTTTATTTTGTTCCGTAATCTCTTCTCATTAAGAAATTATGGTATAGATAAGCAGAGACGGAGCCAATAGGGGGGCTGGAGGGTGCTTGGCCACCCCCAACTGGCCAAACTAGAAGGGCTGGATTAGAGCATTTGTGAAGTGCTCAACTGCTCAGGGCTTCAACTTTGTAGGAGCACCATAATTTTTGACGTCGGTAATGATTTAATTCATATTTTCGTACAAATTTGATAAGTATTTACTCTAAAGCATAAGCTAATTTGATTCCAAAAATAGGTAGAACGGTAATCAGTTGGTTTTAAGTGATTCAAAGAAATATGTATAAACAGAGGTTTGAACATACAAACTGGTGAAGAAGATGATAACTTTAGGTCATCTGCACTTCACCCCCTATATTTTATACTTTATACACTTTCTGTCTCAATTGTTTACTTTATTTTTAAACTAGTATAAAAAGGTTTCAAATATTGACAGTTTTAGCCAATAAGTGAGAAATTATTACGAATGGTATAATACGTTCTATAAATAACAGTAGCTTTTATTTATTGTCGAAAATTGTATGAAAGGTGTTCTTAGAATACAAATTTGATAAATGTTGACGTGGTTAGCTTCATTTTTCTAGTCTTTAGGAGAGTTTATTGGAATAACTTTTTGTAACATTTATAATCTCAATTTACACGTACATAAACTTTTCGTGTTTAAAAGGCGTACATTATAATGGCATAAGGCCCGAAAAATTACGAGACGCCTTGCCAACTAGCTCACCTGCTTGGATAATAGTCCATGTTTTATAGAGCCTTTAATCAAACCCCTCTCAGTGACTCATATCTAATAAACAACGACAATTTTTTCTTCTTCGATCCTCATCTTCACTACAACTTGCGCTAATGTTTGCCTATTTTGTTTATTTTCTCTACTAATAAAGTAATAGTATGTTACTACCGTAAAAAATATCATTGAATCTGTATCTCAAACGATTCAAACTTCAATTCAGCTTCTAAAATAAAGTATTGTATGTTACTACCGAAAAAGTTTTGAGCCCCGTTTAATAAGAATTCCTGGCTCCGTCCCTGCAAGATAAGCTCTGCAAAATCAATGTGAATCCAAGTTTCCAACGTAGGAAAAAAATCATGTCAAATTGACAAATAGAATAAAAGTCCGTAATATGTTTCAAGCTTTCAACTGCCATTATTTCCATCTTTAGAAACAAAACCGTCAATGTTCGTTGTTTTATGTCTCCCACTTACTATTTCTATATATAAACAATAATAATATTAATATGAGTAAATTGCAATTTTTGGTCCCTGTGGTTTAGACAAAGTACAAGTTTGCTCCTTATCCTTTAGAAAATACAACAATAATCCCTATTTTGAAGTTTAGAGTGCAAATACAGTCCCTCAATTAATGTGAAATGATCAAATTAGCCTATGTTCTTCTTTATATATAAAGAGTATTTTAGTCATTTAACTTTAGGCAGGGACCAAACATGCAATCCAAACTCAAAATGAGAATTACCCGCTAAACTTTCGAAAAAATAGGGACCAAACTTGTAATTTGGCCAAACCATAAAGACCAAAAATGCAATTTACTCTATTAATATTCATCATACACACACTACACTTGAGTCCATTCAATCGAGGTTCCTCAAGGGGTTTTTAGTAGGGATGGCAACGGGGCGGGTTTGGGGCGGGGCGGCCATCCCCATCCCCAAACCCAATTACCAAAGTTCTCCCCAAACCCGCCTCGATCCTCATCGGGGATCTAATCGGGGCGCCCCGTTGGGGTGTGATGGTCCCCCAAACCCGCCCCGTATTAATCGGGGAACTTATCGGGGCGTCATCTTTGGGTGTAATTCTCGACAAAAGCCGCACGATTTCACATTTATTACTATTTTTATACCATTAGCAATAACAAACCTATTAATAATCAATTAAAAACAAGCCTTATTCAATTTTCAATGATAATATTATAAGTAAATAATGATAAATTATACTACCAAAAAAAAATTAAAACTTAAAATATGACACTAAACGAGTTTCTATAATCACAATTACGCATTCTTATAAATCTTTAAAAAATCTAAAAACATTAGAGTAATATTTTTTATTACGTACATACTAACAAAATAGTATATATGTATAAATATATTTGTATACATATGTATATATTAATCGGGTGGGGCGGGGCGGGCGAGGATTTCCCGCTCCCCGCCCCAAACCCGATTAAAATCCCCAAACCCGCCCCGTAATCCAATTACCATTCCCCGCCCCACCCCAATTATGTCGGGTTTCGGGTTTCTCCGTCGGGTTCGGGTTTTTTTGCCATCCCTAGTTTTTAGTTAGGGGGAATTACATATATACCCACTAAAACATGAATATTTGTATATTTCTCCAAAACACAAGTTTTTAATGCACAATTCACAATGATGTTTAAGCATGTTTTGGGTATATATGCAAATATGCAAGTTTTAGTGGGTATATATGTAATTGCCCCTTTTAGTTGTCCTTTCACTTGATCCAGTATATGAAGTTTCTATCTATATAAGTTCCTGAATCTGAATCAAAAGTATTCACAGTTACTCGAGGTACTATTTGCTTTCCAGTTTATTTCCTTACATTTTTTCTTCCTGTTATTATATAGTACTGTATATATTGTTGATTTAAGTGTTCTACAGTTACTTGTTTTTTTCATAGTGAGGTCAATTTACTGTCTATTCATTTCAAGATTTTGATTTTATAGGTTTGTGTTTTTGTATATGTATGTGACATTTTGCTTGCATAAAGTTCAAGGATTTTATGGGTCATTTAGTTTGTTCAATCAAACAGAACTTCAAGTTTTAACTTATATATATAAGTGAGAGTTTTGTTTGATTTTGATTAAGATCTTGCTTTCTTTTCTTGGATTCTCTAGTGAGATTATAATATGGCACTTCATTACAACTTTATATTGACAGTGATTTGTATAGATTGGTTTAGTATTTTCAACCATGCACGCTTTGAACTTTATATAATAGAGTTTGCTTATATCTGATTAATTGTTTTTAATGATTGTGTTTGTTTTTCAGATATGATCACTATGGCTTCTTCAGGGCCTACTGAATTATCCACCACTAATTCTGCTAGATCAAAACACAGTGCTAGGATCTTTCAGCAGACCATTGTAGATGCTAAACTACACGCCGATTTTGAGGAATCAGGTGACTCATTTGATTACTCGAGTTCGGTGCATGTTAGCACCAGAGTCATTGATGGGCAACAGCCTAGGTCCGATAAGCTTACCACTGCCTATCTCCATCACATGCAGAAAGGTAAGTTAATTCAACCTTTTGGATGCTTATTAGCCCTAGATGAAAAAACTTTTAAAGTTATAGCCTTTAGTGAAAACGCCCCGGAAATGCTCACAACGGTAAGCCATACCGTGCCACCTGTTGGTGAAAATCCTGTTCTTGGGATTGGCACCGATGTTGGAACCATATTTGCGGATCCTAGCGCGACTGCTTTGTTTAAGGCCTTAGGATTTGGGGAGGTGTCTTTACTAAATCCCATTTTGGTCCATTGTAAAACTTCTGGGAAACCCTTCTACGCCATTATCCATAGGGTCACGGGTAGTTTTATCATAGATTTTGAGCCTGTTATGCCTAATGAAGCCCCGATGACTGCTGCTGGTTCTCTACAATCTTATAAACATGCAGCTAAAGCCATAGCTAGGTTGCAATCTTTGCCTAGTGGCAGCATAGAACGACTCTGTGACACAATGGTCCAGGAGGTTTTTGAGCTCACAGGTTATGAACGAGTGATGGCTTATAAATTTCATGATGATGATCATGGTGAGGTGGTAGCCGAGATCACTAAACCGGGGCTTGTCCCATACCTTGGTTTACACTATCCGGCTACAGATATACCTCAGGCTGCACGATTCTTGTTTATGAAGAACAAGGTCCGAATCATATGTGATTGTCGAGCAAAGAATGTAAAAGTAGTTCAAGATGAGAAACTCCCGTTTGACCTAACATTATGTGGGTCCAATCTCCGGGCCGCACACAGTTGCCATCTTCAGTATATGGAGAACATGACCTCCATAGCCTCTTTGGTGATGGCTGTAGTGATAAACGACATGGACGAAGAAGGTCAAACCTCCGAACCAGAGAAAAGGAAAAAGCTTTGGGGTCTAGTCGTGTGTCATAACACGACTCCAAGATTCGCACCGTTCCCTTTGCGTTACGCATGTGCATTTTTGACCCAAGTTTTTGAAATTCACATAAATAAAGAACTGGAATTGGAAAACCAGATTCTCGAGAAAAATATCTTTCGGACACAAACACTTTTATGTGATTTGCTAATGCGGGATGCGCCGTTAGGTATTGTTTCACAAAGCCCGAATATTATGGATCTTGTTAAATGTGATGGGGCAGCTCTTCTGTATAAAAATAAAGTATACCGAATGGGGGTTAGTCCAACCGACTCTCAAGTTCATGATATAGTCTCGTGGCTATATGTATACCATATGGATTCGACAGGTTTGAGTACCGATAGTTTATATGATGCAGGATACCCTGGGGCTCTTGCTATTGGTGATGTAGTTTGTGGCATGGCTTCCGTTAGGCTAACTGAAAAAGATATCCTCTTTTGGTTTAGATCCAATGCGGCTTCTGAGATAAGATGGGGTGGAGCTAAACACGAAAAAGGTGAAAAAGACGATGGTAAACGGATGCATCCGAGGTCTTCATTTAAGGCGTTCTTGGAAGTTGTAAGAATGAGGAGTTTTCCTTGGAATGATTTTGAGATAGATGCTATTCACTCGTTGCAGCTTATTATGCGGAATGCTTTGAAAGATAATGAGGTGGTGGAGTTGAAAACGGATGTGATTCAAGCGGGTTTTAATGAGTTGAAACTTGATGGGATGAAAGAATTAGAAGCTGTTACTAGTGAGATGGTTCGTTTGATTGAAACTGCTTCTGTTCCTATACTTGCAGTTGATGCTGATGGTTCGATAAATGGTTGGAATACCAAAATAGCTGAGCTGACCGGTTTGACTCTGGAAGAAGCTATTGGTAGCAATTTGCTAACACTTGTTGAAGATTCTTCTGTTGAAACTGTTCAAAACATGCTGAATCTGGCGTTGGAAGGCCGGTATCCTCTTTTGCACACGAGTAGACTTGACAAAAAGGGCAAGTTGGGTAGATTGTCAAAACCGGTATATTTTGTTCGGGCCAAGACAGTTTGGTTGGGTAATGTTGACCTTAACACTCGTAGTCCATATTTATATACGAATTGTTTAAAATGATTAGTGTGTCAAATAAGATAGATAAAACTATTCAAGTGATACTTTTATGGATTCAATAGGTTCTACATATTATAAAAAGTCACTTTGTGCAACTTTTGACCCATTCTATATTTATTTATTTATTTATTTATTTATTTTTACTAAATTGACCTGTTTAAGAAAACATATAACCATAATAAACCCATTTGGAAGAAAAAGGATCTAACTTGCCACCTCGACCACAAAAACAATTTCGTTTATCACAATACTAAGTGTATCTATAAGTATATTTTATGTTTACTGTTGTGGTTTCCATAAATTAGGCAAAGAGGAAAGTCGGGTCCAATTTGAAATTAAAACTTATGGATCAAGAAGAGAGTCTGGACCTATCACGCTTGTGGTCAATGCTTGTGCAAGCTGGGATGTACACGAAAATCTTGTTGGGGTTTGCTGTATTGCACAAGATATAACTCACCAAAAAACTATTATGGACAAGTTTACTAGAATAGAAGGCGATTACAAAGCTCTAATCCATAATCCGAACCCACTGATTCCCCCAATCTTTGGAACTGATGAATTTGGTTGGTGTTCTGAGTGGAACCAAGCCATGACCGAGTTATCCGGACTCTCAAGAGAACAAGTCATTGATAAAATGCTTCTGGGTGAGGTTTTCGGGACCCATGCAGCCAGCTGTCGCCTCAGTAATCAAGTAAAGACAAAGAGCTACACAATGGGGATTCAGATAGTGAATAATGTTGCGGAAGATATGTTGTTGGAGAAACTCTATGGTGACAGTGTCAGGCTTCAACAAGTTCTTGCAGATTTCTTATCACTATCAGTCTCTTGTACACCAGCCGGTGGTGTCCTCGCAATTGCAGCCAATTTGAGGAAAGATCTTATTGCTAAATCCGTTCAGCTTGTCAATTTAGAATTCAGGTTTGTGCTTTCTAGGCTCGGTTTGGATATATGGATATGGTTGTATACTTGTACTGAATCTTGGCTAAATATTTTAATTTGAAATCAATATTGTAGGATAACACACACTGGTGGTGGGGTGCCGGAGGAGCTGCTAAGGCAGATGTTTGGAAGCAGTATGGATGCAACAGAGGAAGGAATAAGTTTGGTAATTAGCCGAAACCTGTTGAAGCTCATGAGTGGAGATGTGCAATACCTGCGAGAGACTACCAAGTCGACTTTCATCATTACTGTTGAACTAGCCTGTGCTGGTACAAGGACGTCATGAGCATATTTTTGTTGGTAATTTAAGTGCCATCACATATATTTTGTGTAATTGTGATTTACTTGAGATCAAGGGCTTAGTCAGGTATAGCTTATAGTCGAGTCAGGAGGTGCAGATTACTCATAAAAGAAGTCTGATTTCGTGTAATGTAGTGATAGTGTAGACAGTTAAAGTAGTGTAGCAATGTAATGTAGTTAGAATAGCTAGTTTGACTTTTAGCTTTGACTTTCTTTGATGTATAAATACAGCTGATCTACTTTGTGGAAGTAGTGTAGCAATGTAATGTAGTTAGAATAGCTAGTGTAGACAGTTAAAGTACTCTCATTTCATCAAAGGAAATTCACATTTCATTCACAATTCTCTGAATTCAATACTTGCTTTCCTTATATTAGTGACCTGTGTTCTCTACTTATATCAAGTATCAACTTGAACTTATATTTAATGACCCTGGGATTTAGTCTCCTTTGTGGTTGAATCACCGGCTTGCAATCTTTCATGTGTAAAGACAGCACCTCATGCCTTCACGTTGAGTTCTTCAACATGAACTGCTCAGGCAACGTCGCAAGGTTGGTAACGTAGAACTGTAAAAGTAGTAAGTAAAAGGCGATTTCAGCCCATTTACTCTATAAAAGGTCAAATGGGTAAAATGAAAATGAGATAGATAAAAAGGAAACAGGTTGATAGTAGGGGCTACAAAGGAACTAAACCGAGTTTCACTTAACACACTTAGGTTGTGCTCTAACTTGATTTGATACCTTGACGGGCCTCAAGACGCAAGCTCGAGCTCGGATCAGGTAGCTTTGGGTTGGATTTGAGACCTTAAATAGTGTGAAATTATCTTAATATCATCATAGTCAATTAATGGATCTGTTGTTCAACTATGCTTAATCTGATGCCATAATCAAAAATCCATTTGTCATTTACCACTCATTTTTTCAACCTCCGGTAATTAGCATAAATGAATAACAGATCTGATAATCGTTGGGATAATTCTATATTTTTTTACACACCCCTTTGAAATATGTTTATGATGACATTTCAGTTTTTAAATCCTATTCATCTTGATTAGGTCATTGTGAAGATTATCACATACAGCTTGCAGTTGGCAGTGCCCCAGAAGTTGCATTCCTTCTGTAACACCTTCTCAAAGGGTTAGTCTGGAGGAACTTCTTGGCAGGTATACACTATACATACAACTAGTCATTAGTCCCTCAACAAGAGAAATATTTACAATGAACTATGAATTTGGGTAGAATATAGAAAGCAATTATCTTTCATCTATGCTTGGAAACTGAAGTTCTACACTCATATATATGTCTACTTCGTGATAATTGACGATTTTTTTGCTTCTGATCTTAATTTTATGAGGCTGTCTTCTCTTGTAGCATCTTAAGCATGCCTTCTGATTGTTTTGCTGAGGCAGACTTGCTCTACTCACTCATTGTAAAAGTCAAGTATGAGAACAGTCGGTACAAGAAGCCAAAGAAGCAAACCAAGGTAGCAACTAAACAGCATGTTTCTTCTTATGTATGCATGGTTTTGTGTACATTTGTAAGCGTTATAGTCGAAATTAATCTTGTGTACATAGTTGATTAAAGGTCTATTACCAAAATGTACCAGACGCAATGAACTACAAAATTATCCTTTTAAAAAATTCATAATTTGTTCCCATTTGATGTAAACTTCACCACGTTATACCGAAATCTCATTGGTGAAAGTGAAGATGGAGCATAAACAAGAAGTTATGAGCAGCTTCTTTTGTAAATTCAGTTAGTCAAAGCATTCATCATGACAGATAAATGAACCACTTCTAGTTGCTTGTTACAGGATATTACTCATACATTATTACAAGATCAGAACTTATTTCATCATCTGCGCATCCAGATATATCATTGTGAGGGCTAGGAAATGCAGTATAAACATTTTAAAAATACAAAATATTAATATCAAACACACTGACCATAATATACTAAATTCAACTATCTTTACATCTAAACTCTGACAAACATTTAAAAAAGACTCCAAACTCTTAAAACCCAACAAAAGGCAGACCTGACTGCTAAACGCCGCAATGTAGATCATACCAGTTTGAAAAAACAGCATTACTATTCTCATTCGACAATGAATACACATTAACAAAAAGTCAATCTGTTGACTTCACTAAAGTCAACCATCTTTACATCTGAACTATTCTGTTCATAATATCAACTTCAGAAAAGTTACTAAACTTATAAAACTCAACATAAACCCGACCACCTAAAAACGACGAACATTGAAAAATGAGATCCCGCCCGTTTCAAATACATTTCTGATAACTGATAGAGTGATAGATCTGTATCTATCTCAACTTATCCATGCCCCCATGGGAGGAAATTCATTATCAAACTTGTTATAATTCTTCTTGAACCTCGCATGTAATTCCTTCATTTTATCCAGCAACACATCTTCACAATCGACACTTATTTTCATCCAAGTCGTACAAAATTCTTTCAAGTCGTGCTTACATCCTGAATCCGGGAACCTATGATGTTTGTTGCTAAACGCAATCATTTGATTCAAGATATGAATCTCTTCCTTTCTGGTTAGAGATCTAAGTTTATCCACAGCATCATCTTCTTGTTCTCCCATTTCAATATCACTTGAAATATCCATTACGTCGGTTTCCATATTTCTGATTGATGATTCTGTTTGATGGCGTTTGCTTGGTGAATTTCTAATAATGTCATTCTTTCTTTTGTTGCATGAAGTCATACCGGAACCATAATCTGATGCCAGAATTGAATGTTGTGGGTTGTTTTTAGACGGGTCAGAAGCGGAAACAAAAAGAGGGTGGTGATGATCCATGGTGGAACAACTATATATCTTGATTGTTTGATGGGTTTCTTCTTTCAACAAATTGTTGGGTTTATGACGTATTTGAGATATATGGTCAGTCTTCACAATGCAGTACATTATTATTATCTTCATAATGCATTTGGGACTATTCTATAATTAGAAAGGCTTAAAATTCAGGTTTTTTCTTGCTTATTATGAAAAGATTTCAAAATTAATTTGTTAGGAAGCAAGTTGGTTAGAAAGTTTGTTCGGGAGCGGTTGGTTGTTCAAACTAAAATTATTTAGCTTAACCATCTCTAATATCTCTACTTATAAAGCATGAAGACAACTAAACGTGTAACCGAATAACGCAAAATATAATCACACGGTACCCGCCGCCGCATTGCGCGGGTACCGTTCTAGTTTATAGGAAAGGAAACATGACTAATTCTACCTAAGGAACAAGTAAGAATCCATGCAGAAGAATAAGGGGTACGTGGACAATTAAGTGACTACATGCATGCAAGAAGGATAAAAAGAATCAGTTTTAAGCCTTTTGGGTTGGATCACTAATTACTCTTCACAACGGGCTGGACATTTTGTAATTCTCATGGGCTGCTGACTTGTTGTCTGGATCTTATCAGATTGTGTGTGTTTTTTCATGATCTTTTTTATTTATTTATTTATTTATTTATTTATTATTATTATTATTTTTTTAAGAATGGATGAAAGATCAGAACCACTGTAATAGTTTAATGAGCCTTTATTTTCATAATTCGATGTTGCGATGAATAGTGTTTTAAGTATTACTATACATAATTAATACAATATAATCCTTAACCTAATGATGAAAAAAATTCAGTGAAAAAAGATATAAGAACCTATAAAGTACAAAACCATTAACCTTATGACGAAAAAAGCGACATAGGGCCAAAAGTGACCGAGCACCCAACCAAACTAAAACTGAGAGAAACAAACTCACACACTACATGAATTTCTAGCTGTTGAATCCACAGTGGATTTAGTATAACCTTTTTTCTAAAAGCAATCACAAAATGCTCTACAATAGATGCACTCTATGCCCCCAAATCCAAATATTATAGGATCACCCGGACAAAAGAAGAAATGTTAAGGCAAACAAACAACACAAAGAGAAACGCACCATTAACACGTGGCAGGATTTATACGAGGCAGAAAAAAAAAAATAAAAAAATGAAGGCTACATCAATTATTCTTGTAATAGTTTTACTTCATATCATTTCAAATAACTTACATTATTTCTGATAAAATGTTTTTTTTTTTTTTTTTTTTTTTTTTTTTTTTTTTTTTTTTTTTTTTTTTTATTATTATTAATCGGTTCACTGATGAGGGCCCAAGCATTGAGGAACGGGTCATTTTGTTTATAGAGGCCTAAGATCGTGTGATAAAAGGGACTGATTTGCACTTTTATGTTTTTTCTCGGTTTATTGGACTTTTGTTTATGTGATAGTTTTTGGCCCGTTTGTCTTTTAGGGCCCATTTCGATTTTATATGTCTATTTAATAGCTCCTCTGTAATCATGAATAATCAGTTCCAAGAAATAAGAAAAATCTAGTTTTGCCAGTTTGCTAAGAATTATCCCTATAATGAGTATTCGATTGAATCAACAATTATTTGAAGAATTGTTCATGGTATTCGTGTGAATCAACATGTTTGATTTGTGTTTGTCTCGTTCTAGTACTAACTACATCAATGACTCAGAATTTCCTTTGCATATTAGCCAGCACCATCTTTGTCAAGAACACTAATGACTCAAAGTCTATTCAGCTTGTAGATACTAACTTTCAACTTAATTCGGAGATCATACCTGATTGGTTTTCATAGTTGACAAATTTCCTACTCACTTAGGGGGATGGCAACACTCCCCTCACCTCAAATCCCTTCACTCACAAACAACCAATCCCCTTATGCCACATCACCCTCTCACTTTTCCCTTCACTCACTCACTTTTTGTTGGCATCACACCCCTCACCCTTCCCTCACCTCTTAATTACCATTCCAACGTTCCAATTTCAAACAAGAGAGCAAGCGGTAAACCTCCCCGCATTTCACCCTTACCGTGCGGTGTGGAGGCACCGGCGGCGGTGTTCCCGCAGGGGAAGGGCTCCGTGCCGTGCCTCCCCGCACCCACTGCGGGGGTGCCACATGGTATTAGGTGTAGTGAGGAGGTTTACCTCCTCATTTGGGGCTCACGGGGTGCCACATCACTTTAAAAACCTCAACAACTAACCCCTCACTAACAACTAACCTCAACTTACTCATTTGTGGCCCACCACTTACAACTTTATTTTTTCATTCAATATTTGCATACACACAAACATTACAAAACATTAGAAAAAAAAAACTGACAAAAAGTACACAACTTACCCTTGCCTTCTGCACGAGGAGGTGTTGGGTGGTGAGAAAAAACGAAGGGGTCGGTCTGGTGGGCAGCAATGGCGAGCATGCCATGCTAGAGTGGCGAGGTGTGACATTCATTGCACCCAGTGCTCTTACGATTTTAAGTTGCAACGAGTATATTTGCAGATAATGTGATGTAGTGTTTAAATCTGACTCAATTAAGTCTCCACCAAGCACAACTTTCATCCATTTTGCTTCCATAATCTTCCCAGATACTAACTTATTTACGTACATCCGAATAATCAAAAATGATACAATGGATATACTTTTCACCCCCAAAACAGATAGTACTTTCTTCTGTTCCTGCCTTGATAAAGCAGCATTGAAAAGCAACATCCGCAGTCTGTGGTTTATTTGAATGGGCAATAACCCTGTATCCTATTCAATTCAACTCATCTCCTAATCCATACGCTAATTTTGGAGCTAAAATATTGCTAGCAGCTAGCTTTATTGTACCATTATACTTTGATGGAATGATTGGCAACTAATATTACCCTTTGACTACCTCATAGGAAGCAACAGAAATTGGTTATGCCTGAATTATTATACATATTATAGGAATATCATTATGAACAACAATACGATAGGCACACTTATCCGATATATTGTGCCACATTATTTCACAACAAATGATAAAGATAAGCATATAAAACAACCTTTTGCAAGTCCTATCGACCATCCATAACAGTAATGGTCATGTTATTAACAGAGTGATGTTTTGGTTTGCTTTCTTCTGTAGTTAACCTTGACTCGTCTCTGCTTATGAAGAATGCTGGTTTCTTTGGAGCAGGTAAAGGTACAGTGTCATTGAGAAGCATAGAAATCATATCTGAAGTTGTTGGTCTATCAGTTGCACTTTCTTGTACACATAGAAGGGCCACATGAACGGTCCTCAAGAATTGTTTTAGGACACAAGTATTTCCAAGTGCCGTATCCACCAACTCCAATGCATTCTCTTGTTGCCATAGCTCCCATGCCTAAACCACATTACAACTCATATGCTCATTATTTTTGCGCGTGCACCACAGAATAATGTTTGCTTTACTGTATATTATTACTTATGTGTCAAGCTATGTGCATAGTGTGACTTGAAAGGTAAGGTTATTCTTTTTTTCGAAATGGGTAGATTGAGTAAGCCGCCCTCATTATTAATGCAGACACCATAATATGTAAAAGAGGTTAAAGAGTGATTTTCACTAGACTTACGTATCCAATAAGATTGAATGTCCGGTCATTATGAACGAAAGAGCTATTTTTCCTTCCAGTGACGATTTCTAAGATCAAGACTCCAAAGCTGAAGATATCAGATTTGATGGAGAAAGTTCCTTCCATTATGTACTCCGGAGACATATATCCACTGTACGTACAGTCAGCTAAATAGTTCAAGCTAGGAATAGATAGTAATAAATGTGACATATAACAAATTCATCTATGAGATAAGATACACAAGTTATTAATTTGGCATCCAAATTTCTTTTACTACATGTTTAATAATACTAAATATAAGTTCTTGATGATAGCAAACTCACAATGTCCCAACCACTCTGTTTGTCATTGCCTGAGTTTCGTTCTCCTTGAACATTCTTGCCATACCAAAATCAGCAATTTTTGGGTTCATTCTCTCATCTAAAAGAATGTTATTAACTTTCAAATCCCTATGAATAACACACATTCTTGAGTACTTATGTAGGTAAAGCAAACCCTGAGCGATTCCTTCAATGATGTTAAATCGTTTAGGCCAATCTAGCTCTACCTTTCTGTTTTCATCTACAGTACAATAAATCAATCAATTAGAATAAAAATCCTTTAATATAGTATAAACTGTATGCTGCATGCTATAAATATTGCTTACCAAAGAGGAAGCAATCTAAACTTTTGTTAGGCATATATTCATAAATTAACATCTTTTCTTCTCTGTAAATGCAACAACCAAGAACCCGAACAAGATTTCTATGCTGGAGTTTGGCTATGAGTATTAGTTCATTCTTGAATTCTAAAAGCCCTTGCCCTGATGTTCTTGAAAGCCTCTTGATTGCAATTTCTTGTCCTTCATTTAGGCGTCCCTGTATTTGTAATATCGAGGTATGTGTTTTTGTCAGCTTAAAGAGATCAATGCAAGAATATAGGCCAAATAGGTTCAACATGAAAGAAACATCACCTTATAAACAGGTCCAAAACCACCCTGTCCAAGCTTATTTTCAAGCGAAAAATCGTTTGTGGCAGCCACGATAGAAGCAAAGCTAAAGATTAACAAGTCATTTCCTTTCCCGCTACTGCTTTCAAGATTATGCACATCCTTAAAGCTTTCGGAAGCTGTTAACTCAATGAAATATTCATCTCTCTTTCGTCTCTCTTCTTCTACACTCAACATCAATTAGTTAACAAAATAAGCAACTATAAAGTACAAATGGAATCATGATACAACGTCAGTTTAAAGTTCCGTACCTTCTTTTCTTTGTTCTCTCTTCCTCAGGCACCACAAAAGTCCCAAACGAAGAGATACCAGAGGTATGAAAAAACCAATGAGTATCATTATCAATTCTGTTTTAATTTTGATTTTTATACCTGCACAATCACCTGTTAGATGTGAAAAAGGCTAAAATAATAGCAAAGATCATAGAAATCTGGCACTCTTACCTGTACTGCGATTTTGGGAGTTGATCACATATATCCCTGCAGAACTCTCTGTAGCGTTATCCGAAAAGGTATTGCTTCCTCTCCAGAAAATACATCCGGTTCCATTGGTGTTACTGCTATTGTATCCCACACAGCTGCAATCATTCCAGCACATGGCAAAGCAATCACTAATGCTTAGGCTCAAACTACTATTAGTAGCATTTCTTGTCGTATGAGGAGCAAAAGCACCATATCGATAACTAAATGCGTAGTTCTCTTTTCTGCACTGAGGTACACTTGAGTCCTCCGTACAACCCATGTGGGAAAAGAACCCATAACAGAACTCAGGGAACCATAGACTGGAATAGGGACTACTAGTAAGAATTTGCCCTTCTGGTGTTAAAATCAACATTGGGAAAGAAACATTACCATCCTCATTACCTAAGTCGTGACCTATGTTGTAGCGAATGTATCGTTCTTTGTCGTTGTATACATAAGTGAGTTTAAAACCACCCATCGTAAATATATTTTGAAATCTTTCATTTCGTAGATTTTCACTACTCCAGTAAGGTTGGCCACGTCGACGTATCAAAAACTTATGAGAAGATTTATTAACGGGTTCCCAGCTCAAAGTAAAAGTTCCTGTATTAAGGATTTCATCACTCAGCCAAGAAGTCAAGGTCCAATTCTGTCCCGTTGTAATGTCATACCCAAGTTTCATACCCGGTAAAAGTACGTTAGTTGGGTAATCAAAACTCTGCCACAAAACCTTCTTGTCAATTCCGTTAATGAGCCTTAAATTACCATTGTCTTCGAGAGTTGCAGTCACATCTGGGTTTGGACCAGCGTCAACATTAGTAATATTCATCAGAGTTCTGTTTCCGTCAGTGATTATCAAGTTTCCGGTGTTGGGGTCAATGGAGAGGGCGGGGGGGGGGGGGGGGGGGGGGGGGGGGGGGGGGGGGCGCGTATAATCGAATACAAATGGTGCATTTGGATTGGCTACCCATACCTTCCTGGATCGATCATCACTCGTGTACCAAATTCCTAAGTACGCGGCGCTTTCAAATAATCCTAAAGTAAAATTTCCACCAACGGAGACAAGCCGGTCCCTATACGTAAGTTGGCCATCACCAAGTTTAATCGCTGAAAATGTGTCACAAAATCTGACTTTGTAATCACCACCACTGGATCTAATGATTCTATCAAATCTATAATACTCATAAGTAACCGATTTCGGGCATACCAAGTTGAACAACTCACCGTATGACGTCCCGTCACACGTCCCATCTTGTCCGAAGGAAGGTTCACAGCAGTAATCTTTTGAGGGAAACACCTGGCAAGCACTCTTACACCCATGTCCACCCTCCAGCCTCAGGTCCGATGGGCACTGCTTATTCAAGTCATTCGCGCAACCCATCTTTGGGTACAAAAACCTGCGCACCTGTTGGCTCCACGGTCATTGGTAAGTTGAAACCATTCATGATGCTGACATCATAAGAGTCAGAACCATTCCTTATACGGATCTCCGCAATCGTAACAGGTGGTTTGTATGTTCTTCCATCGCACTCCATTTTACCCGTCCCACAGTCACCTGTGGCACATGACCAATTACCTGATCTATTAAAGGTGCAACCGGTTCTACCCCAGATGTGACCTGTCCAGTTTGTAGGAACTTGCAACAAGCGCGAACTACCCTTTTTGAGCTCGAAACCGGTAATATTGAGAACATAGTCGCCTGAGATTCCAGGCCAAACAGTGAAGTTACACTTGTTGACAACAGTAATAGTACTCCCTGAAGCTCCTGCAAAATTGAAATATATAAAATTACATTCAGAACACTCGACAGGTGATTCATGTGTTTGTTTTACATAATACAGAAGAAACTTAGTTACCGTTACACATAATGAACAAGAGCAAGAGACTAAATCTCATAATGTCGACTATATTGTTATTCTTCATTTGAATGATGGGAGGTTACAAATTTCTGTGTGAAGAAATTTGTTTAGAAAGCTAATTAACCACAAACTTGACAGGTCACGTACATTTACTTCGTTAATTTGACCTCCTCACGCGTCAGGATCAGATGAGAAAAAGTCATACTATCATAGCAAAGAACTACTAGTCGTTAAATTGGAAAAGCTATACCGTTCAAAGACTGGCATGTAGGTAACTAGGTCAACCCAAGGTTTAAATGAAGTATCATACTCGGTCACACAGCTTATTTGCTACCATAGCATCACATAAACTTTCTCTCTATCCTCACTCCCTATCAATGACCACCACTCTCTCATTTTTATTAAAATAACCACTTTTATATAAACATACCTCACAAAATATCTCACACACACTCCTAAATCAAATAATAAAAAAAAAAATAATAATAAAACAAAAAGGCGCCTACAATTGCACACAAACCAAAATGTGAGCCGGTCACCTTTGGTCGTGTTTTTTCCCTCTCCTCACCTAACACAAAAACACCCCCAATGGGGGTCACTCGTGAGTTTGCTCCATTTTTTGCTCTCCCTCAGGCTCCCACCGGGAGTAGTCTAACAGTTTTGGCATGTCTCCAAAACAACTTTTTAACTGATTGGCCGCTAGATACCGCTAAACCAAAGACCCGTTGGTAAAATTTGGAGATCAGGGGTGTAATTATACGTGTCTTGGGACTAATCAGAATAACTTTATGCATAATGAAAGCCATTAAACATATTATTGGTAGGCCAAGTAATATACAAATAGTCAAATTTATAGAAAAATCTATTTAAAAAAAAAAAAAAAAAAAAAAAAAAAAAAAAAAAAAAATCCAAATTCAAAGTTTTGCCAAGACTTTTCTAAAACATGTTCATCATCTATTTATGGTAAGAAAAAGACTATTTTGTCTTTTGACTTTTATTTCATGCCATTTTAGCATCGCTTGAACTAGATGTGTCTAAAAAAATATGTAATTTTATTTAAAAAAGAGCTTTTTGAGGAGTTGTTAGCTTTTTGTTATAAAAATAATTTCCTCCAAAATAAGTAGCTCCATTTTGATATATTAACTTCAAGCTTTTATTTCAATCAAATAGCTCATAAATGAAAAGTTGATTCAAGAAGTTTTTTAAATATTTTGGAGCTGTTAAAACTTTAAATTACTAATATACTTTCGAAACATTTGTTTACAATTATAAATGTCTTTTTATGTCATTTTACATTTTATAACTAAATTACAACTAACTTACCAAACATTTTTATTATATATATATATATATATATATATATATACAGCTTGTATATCATGTTAACAGCTTACAGTATACATCTTATAGCTAGTTTTGCCAAACATACCCTAAGTCAAACTAGATATTTGACAAATGTGCAAAGATTTTTGACAAACTACATACCTATGTTTGTCTCATTGCAATATACTTCTTTCCGTGAAAAATATGTAGTTTTGTCAATTTGAGAAAGATGTGTCTAATCAACTAAACAAAGTGATATAGGGATGAGCATGGGTCTGGAACCGGTTGGAACCGGAACTAGAACCGATGGAACCGATGATCGAATTTTGCGAAAAGCAGAAACCGAAAACTGAACCGAATATAGTTTTTGGTTCTGGTTCCAGTTCCGTTCCGGTTCTTTGGGTCTACCCGGATAGGAACCGCTTTTCTAAAAAAATAATAATAACTTAATGCACTAATGAATTAAGCCAATAAAAAACATTAAAAAATTGAATTTTTTTAAGCACTTGCAACCATTTACGTTTAAACCAATAACAATTAACAACTGAAACATAATCTCAAATAAATCATCATTCTATAGTTTCACTTGTTCATATTTTTGACAAAACAATAATGCATAACAATCCGGAAAACAAATTAAAATAACTTAAAACTTTGTCCGACAAACTAACTAAGGCCGCTTATAGTTCCACAATTTGTTTATCTTTGTCTCTTCCTGTTAGTGTCACTACTATTTCTTTCATATCCTTGGCAATCTCATCGTCTTTAATAAGATCTTCAACACCATCCCAATTAATTTGCGTTCTCGACTTTCTCACCTTACCTTGCGTGCAAATCAAAGCTTCCACAATCGGCGTCGACAAGCGAGTTCTATTAGGGTCTAGTACACGTCTACCCGTACTAAACTCTGCTTGAGATGTCACGGTTTATGATAGATGTTTATGTGAGTTTTGAATGTTGAATGATCTTGGAATGTTATTAGGTTTAGATTAATTATTGATTTGTGGATGTTTCAATGAATTAAGATTAGGGTTTAGAGTGTTTGACTTGATTTTTCAGAAAGTAGGCTAGTAGGTTTTTTTATGGCATTAGAACGTATGATTTGAGACTTTGAGTATGTAACACCCCCAAAATTTGGTACAGCAGAAAACTCAACAAGCTTTCGGGGTGCTATGGGGATTGGTATCCAACACAAGACATAAAAGAACGAGATAAAGTAACCATAAGAAAAATACAACCACGCGGGGTTTTAAAGTTTACATTTATCCCAAATTCATCCAAAGTCAGGCCCAAAAGAAATAAATATAGGTCCACAATTATTTATCAGAGTTTTAGAAAATAGATCCATAACCAGGTGCCATAGTCAAGCCTCCAATCCAAGCATCTAAGGGCATCACCTAATTACCTGAGAAAACGCGCTAAAAGTCAGCTTTCGCTGGTGAGATCATAGGTTTAAATTCATGACTAAATAGAGTGGACATATAAGCAAAAACGCTTGCTAGCTAGACTAGGCCTCAATCATCCAACCAAAACAAACCAACCAAATCTAACAAACCCTATAGGTGCACGCTATAGCTCAATCAAACCAACCAATAGCTTACCTAGTTCATGACTAGGCCTCGCTCTACAACCAATCCAATAGCTTACCTAGTTCAGGACTAGGCCTCGCTCTCAACCAATCAATAGCTTACCTAGTTCGGGACCAGGCCTCGCTCTATAACCAAATCAATAGTTCACCTAGTTCAAGACTAGGTCTCGCACTATATCCTACCTAGTTCTATAAGCATAGCAAGTTTTAAAATAAACAAAGCGATAATAGACCACATAAAACAATTTGCACGTTTCTCACCCCAAGTATTGAAAACAAAGTTCAAGAGTAAAAGTAAGGCTATGACTCACCTCAAGTCCAGCAATCAGCAAAAGAAATCGATAGATGAAAGACGTAAAGCAACTCAAATAACGGCAACTACAGACTCGGCACTTCCTAACAATATAAACACGTTCAGAATCATTTCCTCAAAGATCAAATATTCCCAATCCCGAACTTCCATTTTACTTTCCAAAATCCATTTCTCGTATTATCCTCATATTAGTTTGGAGTTTGACGTTTGGTATCCATGCGGGTGGAGGGTCGACACAACTCAAACCAAGAAGCCACAACGAAAAAGAATAGTAAAACAATCTATAGGTCTAATATTATCCCAATATATTATTTAAATAAATCATCGAAGTTTATCAAATCCGTCGATTTGGTAATCCCCCATATTTATTTACGTAATATATCACTCTAAGATTATACCCAAACCTAAATCACATAGCACGAAGAATTCTATATGGTAAGTATCGTAGACCAATAAATTCCCTATACACATCGTCAAATTCGTCAATTTAGCCAACTTCACGAGATATTTAGTAATTCATTATTCCAATACACGTACCATAACCTATGGGCGTCGTAGGATACGATGCCCATTAATATATTCATTTTATATAGCTAAATAAACCCTATTTAACCCGTCGATTAAATAAGTTACGTAATTATAGAAAATGGATATATTAATCGTTACATATCTGTGACAACACAAAAGTCACATAATAAAAAATAAAGTCCACTTGGACTCAAGTGACCACAACCCCGTATAACTCGATAGTTTTCCTAGTTTATTAAAAGACATATTTTATTTAATAATTATCCAACATATTAGATTTCGTCATCATTTATATATATATATATATATATATATATATATATATATATATATATATATATATATATATATATATATATATTTAATAACGCTCCCGACGTTTATTACACTATTCACATAGTATAATATTTATCGTCACGTTATTATAATGTTTACTCGTGATCGTTTTATTATTAATATACGCATATATATATATATATATATATATATATATATATATATATATATATATATATATATATATATATATATATATATATATATATATATATATATATATATATATATATATATCTATATTATATATAACAGGAGGCGTTACACGTAGATAATGCCACGTAAACGCCACCTCATTGCCCAGTAATTCATTATCAGCCATGTCAGCATCCATGTCATCACATTGTCGCCATGTAAGCGATTTTTTTAAATTTATTTTATTTGCATTTTCCATGTCATCATTAACTAAATCCGAATATTTTTCCATGTATGCAATTTTTAATAAATCCGGATTTATTTTTATAAAAAAGAAGTTAGATAGGTTCGAACTTGGGACATTTTGCCCATTAGGAAACATGCTAACCACTAGAGCATCTCTGTTTTTTATTACCATTTGCATGTCCAAATCTATAAACTCAAAAAAAAGAAGGAAAAAAGATAATTATTTACTTTAATGAGAAGAGCCCAGCCCAACTCATTCCGTATTACGTATACCCTATTCATATCCCTAAAACACAAACACACAAATCTAAACCCTCCTGGTTTTTATTCACGATCGATTAGTAGAAGAAAAAAAGAGGCGAGTTATAAAATCCAGGTTATTACTGATTTTCATTGGTGTAAGTATTTGCTTACTTAATTACATGTTCTAATTATCCATCGTACATTCTATGTTTATTTTTAAGAAACCATTACTCAGAAATTTGTAGGTTTATTGATGGAATTCAAATATAATACCAGGTATGTGTTCAGTTCTTATCATATATTAAAAACCACTACAATAAAATAAGAGGCTGATCACTTGTGTAATAATCTTCTGATTTGATTCTTCCATGATCAGAAGCATTCCCCATATCCATTTATATGAGAAGATAGGTGACAAGGAGCAATGGCATGGAGCTGAGATTCAAGTTGTTATCGAGGGAAACTGCAATGTTTATGAAGTATGGCCTCTTTGCTAACATGCATGTTGTTTTGTGTTTTCAGTCCAAGATATTGCATTATATTTGCCGTTTGGGCATTTTTTATAAACCAATACTGTTCGTATGCTTATTTGATTCTTATTTTCGAATGTAAGTGTAACATTCATTTTGAAAAAAAGTATTTAAATGGTAATTTGTACCCATATACTTGTGAATGGGCTGATTTAGGTTATGCTTTATTTCTAACACAAAAAATGATCATCTTTAAGTGAAAAAAATATTGTAGTGCTTCTCACCAGAGTAATTGTTTTAGTTTTTGCATCTATAGTCTTATCATCTCTAAAATCATGACTAATATATGGCCCAACATGAACTTTTTTTGTAAATTTTCAAGGTATGCAGTTGCTGATCTGATGGGTGTAAATGAGTGGTTCTTGCTTCAGTTCCAATAGGTATCACTTTACTCTTCTCACTTTTCTGTTTCATTTTCCATGTTACCATAACGTTGCATCTCTTATAGAGGCTACTTGGAATCGAT
>JARVZY010002336.1:0-35000 GCA_030686995.1 Artemisia argyi | reverse complement strand
GACTGTGAATGATTTTCCTGCCTATGCTAACTTATCGGGTTGGAGCACTAAGGGACGTGTGGCATGCCCTACTTGCGTGAAGTCAACTCACTCAATGTGGTTAAAGCATGGAAAGAAATTTTGCTACATGGGACATCGTAGATGGCTTGAGGAAAATCATCCTTATCGATTTCAAAGGGATAAATTTGATGGCACAATCGAGGAAGATGGTCCTCCCACCATAATGTCGGGGTCTGATGTTTTGAAACAGTTGGGAGGTTCAAGATTCCAATATGGAAAGTCATCTAAATTGAATAAGAAAAGGACAAGAGATGATGTTGGTTGTTCAACAAGTAGTCCTCTTCATGTAACAAATGACGTTTCGAGTGCATTTGATGATATAGAGAGTTTCATAGAAGAAGATATTGATGGTGTAACACCTAAAATCTGAGAACATGTGAAAAGACCAAAATGCCCCTACAAGTTAAAACTTATATAAAAGCTTATAAAAGTATCCAAATAAATCCCAAACTACTAACAAGGCATAAGTTATGATCCAAGATATTTTTAACAACTTCATTACATATTTGTACAAGTGGTAAAATTACTAAAATACCCCCATAATGGCCGATTGTGATAAAACTTAAATTAAGTGATTTAAATTGAGTTAATTTGATATATATATGGAAAATATTGAAGATAATCATTAAGAAATATTCTCCCAAACCATATTGTCGAAATTTCTGGTCCCTTAACCCTCCCCCACACGGCATTCCTTTTTATTTTAGTCAAACCATATCACTTTTCACCCAAAAACCCTAAAACCGATTAAATAATACACACACAAATCCCTTTGGCCTCCATTCGACTCACACACACCTCTCAAGCATTTTTCTGTGATTATACATTATTCTAAGAAGCCAAGAAAAATCCCATTCAAATTGTGGAAGCCCTATACGATCGTAACATTGTTTTTCTTTTGTCGAGCCCTAAAACAAAGGTAATTTCGTTGTGCCTAATACGACCTCTATAAAAATGATTTCTTATTTTTCTGATGTTCCTTACATCATATAAGACCCACGAAAATTGGTTTCAAGGTTGGAAGATCATTGGTGAAGTCGTGGTGATTTTTGGATCGTTTTGGCTCTACGCGTGTGCTATAATTTGTCCAGCCTATTCTATTTGTTCCAGATCTGGTCTGGTATTTTTCTCACGTCTCTTACATCATATAAGTCTCAAATAAAATGCTAAAGTCGAACCATGCATGCTCTATGAATTATTTGTGAATTAAACCCTAAAAACGCAACAAAACTCTATATCATTGTATATGAATTTTCTGGATATGAATGATAATTTTTATGAACTTTATATATTAATTATGATCTCACAAAAATATGGGTTTGAATTATAGAAGCTTAAATCTCGTGTTGTGATTTATTTTATAAATCGGCTAATTAAGAAAAACAATGAAGAAAATAAAAGAAACCCTAAATCGAATTAGGGTTAGGGTTTTTATGTTTGGATCTGGTAATTAATGCATAATAATGATTGTATAATGATGGCAAAATGATTTTATGAAATTAGGGTTTGGTTTTGGTAACCTTGAAATAAATCCGATTGGAGAATAAAGTACAAGGGTGTGTTTTGCCAACTTTGAAACATCTGGGATATTTTTGTAAGATCATATATATCAGTAGGAATATGGGAAAAATATAACTTGAGGGTTCTAAGTGTAAATATTATAAGAAAATGAATTAATTGTATTTAATTGGTGCGATTTGTAATTAATTAAAAGAGAGGGACTAAAAATGTAATTTTCAGAAACTTGGAACTGTTTTGAGTATTTAAAAGTATTCAAGGGATTATGTGCTAATTTGGTAAATTAATGGCTTAATATGTAGTTATTAATAATTAAAAGTTGAAATTGTAAATTAAAGGGTTAAATATGTAACTTTGATAACTTGAAGGACTTAAAGTGTAAATTGTGAATACTTGAAGGTATATTCATATAACATGATAAAATAAGGGATCATTATGTAAAATGGATAAGTTAAGGGTTTAAAGTGTAACTTTGAATACTAAAAGGTTTAAAGTGTAATTTTGGAAATATAAGGGTGTAAAAGGTAAAGTTATGAAACCCTAAGGACCAAATGTGTAAATATGTTAAAAGATACTTTGATTCCATTAATAATGATTCAACTTTCTAATTATGGAAACTTTCTAAAAGTGGAAACTTACTATTTATGGAAACCTGCTAAAAGTGGAAAGTCACTTTAAATGGAAAGTTACTAAAACTGGAAAGCCGACTAAAATGAGAAATCTGAATTGAATAAGTTATTAATAATAAGCCGATCATTAATTCGTGTAGATTCGCTGAAGAAGGAGTTTTGCTTTCGACCTTTATGTTTCTGTCATGTGTGCACTTGCGGTTTAAGGTACAGATATTCTGACCTTTCTCAAAAGGTTTCTCATGATCTCTTTCATATTCTGATCCGTTAGTTCCCGAATTGATGCCATTGCTATGATTCCCTTTACTTCAACCTTCTCTGTTGATCCCACTTGATATGATCTCCGTTATGAACCTATGCTATGAAAACCTTCTTAATGATACCATGGAAATGTTTTGAGAAGAACCGATTTGAAAAGATGTTTATAAATGATGCTAAATTTCTTTTTTTTAAAAAGAAAGGTTATTTAACTTTCATGAACACTATATTTTGAAAGACCATTTTTATGAAAACTGTTTTAAAAGATTATTTAAATTGGACTTTTAATAGAAATTTTTGAAACGGACTTTTGAACTGAACCATGAATTGATTTTTGAATATGAACCTTGACCTGATAAACTCTGATTGGACCTTGAATACTATTTCTGATATGAACCCTTTGTTATGAACTGCTATTATGAACCTTTGATATGATTCTGAGATACACCTTTGCTATATGACCTTTTGTATGATATGAGACCTGACTCTTAGTTTGATACCCGAGCCATTTCTGTTTCCCTACCTATGGAGGTACCATAGGCATGTCTGTGATGCACCACTGGCATGACTCATGTGTGGGTGAGTGATTTCTCACGCCGTCCCTTTTATGATTATCTGCCGGCTATTATGACTTTGAGTATATGACTTTGAGATTGACTTTGAGTAAGGGGCGTATGGATTGCAATCCTAGATCTGATCTGTTTAGTGGATTTAACTATGACTTTGAGTTGACTTTGAGGTGACTGGTGCTGTGTGCAATACACGCCTTTCACAATTTCTGGGAGCTAGCTACTCCACCCATTTGAAGAATGAGGACACCCCTCATATTATCTGATTATCTGAGAGGACTCCCCTCTATATGATTATGAAGAATTATGGTATTGACGGCTTATGATTTTGAGATATATGACTTTGAGTTTTTGGGCTCGTGGTAGATGACTATCCTATTTTTTTCTATTCTATTACTCTTTTATCTATTCCTTATTCTATTTCCCCAATGCACTATATTTCGGTTATGTTTCATTATCATTGCTTTGTATATGTATCTGTTCACTGGGCTTTTTAAGCTCAGCCGCATTTCCTTTTCCTGCGGCAGGTTTTAGTAGGAAGCTGGGTTATGGGAAGAGAGTGTGACTGGACTTAGAAGACTATGCTTTGGACTAGAGACGATTAGATGAAGTTTCACTTTATTAGACATAGTATTCATTTCTTTGTAACCTTGTAGTTTCAGATTTTCATTTGTAACCCTGAATTTCTTTGTATGTATGAATCATATGCTTGTGTTTGTTCTGATATGTCACTGTAATGTAATACTTCTACCCTTATCGGGTTGGGGTGTTACAGATGGTGATAACCAAGTGTGGAAAAAGAGGGGTATTTTTTTTGATTTGCCATATTGGGAGTTCAATCTTATTAGGCATAACTTAGATGTGATGCATATCAAAAAAAATGTTTGTGATAACGTGATCGGGACTTTATTAAATTTGGATGGGAAGACTAAAGACAACGAAAATGCTCGCAAGGATCTTATGGAAATGGGAATAAGGCATGACCTCCACCTTATAAACCGTCCTAACAAAAAGTCATATGTACCCTTGGCATGTTACACTATGTCTAATGTTGAGAAGTCCAACTTTTTACAAGTCTTAAAAGATCTAAAAGTTCCTGATGGTTATGCTTCAAATATTTCAAGGTGTGTAAGCTTGACGGATCGTAAGCTCTCCAACCTCAAGAGTCATGATAGCCATATTCTAATGCAAGACATTTTGCCTATTGTTCTAAAGGCTTCAATGCATTCAAGAGCACAAACTCGAGTAGTCAAAGCAGTGTGTGACTTATGCTCCTTTTTCAAAGGGTTATGTGCTAAAGTTCTTGATCCTAGTGAATTGGAGAAAATGGAGTATCAAGTGGTGCGGAATTTGTGCGAGTTGGAGCAGTTATTTCCTCCTAGTTTCTTCACAATCATGGTTCATTTGACTATTCACTTGATATCAGAGGCCAAACTTGGTGGACCTGTTCATTATAGATGGATGTATCCGATTGAGCAGTAATTTTATTCGTTCTAAAAATATATTTATACATACTTTTTACTTGTTAATAACTTTATTTTATTATTTATTTCAAATAAAAAAGGTACTTGATGCGATTGAAATCATATGTTCGCAATAAGGCCCAACCCGAAGGCTCAATGGCAGAAGGTTATGTAAAAGACGAGTGTCTTACTTTTTGTTCAAGATACTTTGAAGGCGTAGAGACTCCATTTAATCGCCCTCCTAGGAATGATGACACTATTGACGGAAAAGAGATGTACATGCTTAATTCGGGGGGGCGTAAATTAGGAAAGGTTGACATTCTCGAACTTGATAACAAATCACTAGCTCAAGCACATCGTTATGTGTTACTTAACCATAGTAAAATTCAACCTTTTCGCGAGTAAGTATCATGTTTAAAGATATTGAACATAGCATAAAATGATGTGTTATAGAGTCTAAGATTATAATAAATTTCGTGTAGCCATTTTTTGGGTGAATTACAAGCTCGTAGGAAGGAACCAGTAAACTTAAAGACAATAGAGAAGTTTGTCGTTGAGGAGTTTTCAGGATGGCTTCAACAACAGGTTACAAAACTATTTATTTCTTATTAATCATTTAGGTGCATAATCTAACAATGGTATTAAATAATGGTAGGTTCCGTTCTTAGAAAAGAACAATTTTGATAGAGAAGTGTTATCCCTTGCTATTGGCCCGAGCAATGTTGCTAAGCAATGCAATGGTTTTATCACGAATGGATTTAGATTCCTTACAAAGAGTCATGAAGCGTTTAAGAAGTGCCAAAATTCAGGAATCATGGTGGAAGTTGAAGGAGGAAATTACTATGGAAAGCTTACAAGCATTATTGAGCTAGAATACGTTTTTGGATATAAAGTCGTGCTTTCCCGTTGTGATTGGGTTGATATTCGACCTTCAAGGGGGCTAAAGAAAGATAAATATGGGTTTCCACTTGTAAACTTTTCCAGGCCATTAGTCCATACCGGTATTGAATTGAAAGATGATCCTTTCATAGTATCATCCCAAGCAAGACAAGTTTTCTACATAGAGGATGTCAAAGATGTTGGATGGTTGCATGTTAATGTGAATTATCCAAGAGATACATATGACATGGGAAAAAAGGCCAATGAAGAAGATGAGGACTCATACACCCAATGTATGCCTTGTAATCTTCCACATCTTGATGATGTTAATGAGCGACCAATTTGGCATAGACGAGACATCCAAGGATGAGTGTTTTAATGGCTGTGTGAAGTTGTTCCAGTTCTGGTTATAGCTTCAATTTGCTGTAGATAAGTTCAATTTGCAACATATTAAGGATGGTTTGATAATAACATCTTGGTGTGCTTTAAAGGATCACTTTCTACCTTTTTTAAGATGGACATCAGGAAGACAATTAGTGTTTTTGCTTTATTGTGGCAGTTATTTGGTAAGTAATTCTTGTTGTGAGTGTCAATATATATGTATGTCGTTTAGCTTATGGTCATTATCTATTTGGAGCAATGAGTATGACAGGACAAATCTTACTGCTGCATAGTTTAGCCCATTTGAGCTGATGTAAACTCTTTTACTCTTTTACTTGTAATCTTACTGCACATCGTTATCTATTTGGATCAATGAGTATGTAATTCTTGTTGTGAGTGTCAATATATATGTATGTCGTTTAGCTTATGGTCATCATGTATTTCATGGGTTACTTTCTCATCTTTTCTATTTCTCTTGTAGGTTGTGGATGTGGATAATGTGAGACAGAGAGGCACTGTGAAGTTAATTCCAAGGATTGACTTACAGGCTTTGGCAAACAAATTGGTATGTTAATTATGTCTTCAGTTTCAGTACCTCGCTGTATTTTCCATGTATAGGGAATTAAACGGTATTAACGTAGCAATTGGGGTTAGGGATTTTCAGTTCATAGTGAAAAGATTACCCATTTGATTAAATACGGCGTTAAAGAATTACCCGTTCTAATCATTTATCTACATTGTCCTTTTTTCTAAGATCTGATGCAGATTTATAGCCGCAAGGTTAAAAAAGTTTCATAAAAAAGACCTGTGATCACACCATTGATTACTTCTTGGTTAGTATAATACTCCGTAAGTATTAGCACTGAATCGCTCAAAAGGGACCATTTTTGATGCTCCAGAAACAAATTAGAACAAGTAAAATTAAGTCAGTTCATCTATCCAACACTAACTTGTTACCACTAAGATTAAGTTCTTTCAGATAATCTGTCAAGCAATTGCAGTCATGCAAAAAGTAGAACAGAGCTCTTTGATGTTACTGGTCCATCCGGAATACAAATTCGTTTCTTTACCCAAAGATACAAGTTACTTATTCCGTAAGGAAGTTGCACTAAAGTAACCGTTCAGTTGTTATATCTTCTAGTCCATGGGGGTCTTGGCCTCTGCTGACCAGGTCCATTTCTTCTTCCAGAGTTGTTGTTCTGCTGATGAGATATAACTTTCTTCCAGAGGCTTTGGCAAACAAGTTGAAACCGGACTACTCCTGGTCACGTACGTCCAGTTGTTGGTCTGTATGTGAAAAACAACTGCTATTTGCCTGTTCACTTCAATACTTGACCTTATTTTTACATTTGAAAGAAATGAAACATTTATGCAAGAACTAAACTTGAATCACCAGTCCAAAAGTTAAGTCCGGTTTAGTACCGAACTAGTCTTGAAGGGTACATGAATCGGTCTTAATATTTTTGAATATCGGTTCAGGTTGGGTCTCAATTCGGTCCATCATCTTTTACTCACAAACAAACCGAACGAGATTGATTGGATGTAGGAAAAAATTGGTGTTTTGGATAAGTGTTCAGTTGCTTATCTGCTGGTGTTTTGAATGCAGATACGCAGATTTTTTAGTGGCTGTATAGAAATTGCTAGTTTTTTTAGAGAACTTGACCTGCTTAAGCAATACCAAACACCCTAGGAATGAACGTTTCTTAGGATAGGCTTGTGTGAAACATTGTGCAAATCAGAAAACTGAAACAGGACCGGTACTGGTTAATGGTTATGTACGTCCAGTACTGATTTTGAACTGGTTATATCATTAGTGTTACGGTTATTCAAGTCCTCAGCTCTCAATAATTAGTTCTAAATGTTCAGATTAATAGATTCAGCTTCTGACTATTTCATAACATGAAGCATTACATATAACTAGTAGTCCAGTACCATTTTGATGTAGACATGCACATAATAACCGAGTTTCTTAATTGCAGGGTAACAAAGAGGAGGAGCAAGACACATCCTGGTCGCAAAGGCATATCAATTGCTCACTTAGCTTGCAAAATCATAGTAAGTAATTAATGGCTAGCTTCTATAAGTAATTAATGACTACTGTTGTAGGTTGAAATGTATACACGCCAACTTGTAATGACCATCACTTAGCTTATGTACGTACATTCATAGTGATGATGACATCAAAAGAATTGAGTCAAATGGTTCGAAAATGATCATACAGGTTGAAAGGCGTATGATCATTTTAGCTATTTGTGTTTATTTGATAGTCTAGTTAGTCTTAGTTTTAGGATTTGCTTATTCACTGTTCATTTTAGCTCAAATATTGCTTATTGTGATTTGCTTATTCAAAAAACAGGTCTGGTCTCAAACCAATTATAGATTTGGTTTTTTCTTTATCTGTTTAAACAATATAATCCTTAAAAGGACATATTACATCAACCTTTCCGAGAACTAGAAGATGCTAAAAAAATAGATATAAGAATGACCACAAAATGTATTGACTGTCAACTTGTTTTTTTGCATTGACTTGTTCATAATCATGCTACATCACACAGTATACATATAAGAATGACCACAATATGTATGTATTTAGTAATTATACTAACCAACTAATTAACACAGTAGTATCTTTTTCATTATTAAGGCGTTGTTTGCAATCCCATAAGTCAATAATCGTACATTTATTTTGATTTCTATTTAGCTTATTTCTGTATGTGATTTTGAAACAGCTAATTGGAAGATGTTTAGGTCTAAAGCAACAATGGAACAACATGCAAAAAGGCATACACAGAACCAGAATAATTCAACACTCATGGAATCGCATATGCAAACTATCGATGACTCACATCGCCCATCATCTTTTACTCACAAACTTTTCTGCCCACCTTTTTGTTCTACTATCCAACAAAACCCTTTTTCATCGTCGTCTTTTGCTGATTTTCAATCCGTACGATCCAATCCAACCACTTATAATCCAAAGTTGTTTGATTCCATGATGCACCATTCCACATCGTCATCAAATTCTAAACCACCAGCACCCGAGCCTATGTTGCACCAGTCATATCCTAAACCACCTGCATCCGAGCCTATGCTAAACCAGTCATATCCTAAACCACCAGCATCCAAGCCTATCCTTCACCAATCCACATCGTCTAATCAACCTTCATCTTCTGGTACTAGTTTACATCAGTCCTCCTCGTCTTTTTACTTGGACCAAGATGATGAAGATGAATATGAAGATGAAGAGCTAATTGATGAGGATGAGGCAAAGGAGGTAGAAATAGTTGGTAAGTATAAACTAGTAATTAATTATTATTTCGCAAATTACATCATAACAATGGGTGGTGATTTTTTCTGTAGATGAGTATGGGAGTATTCTTAGGACACAAAAGATGACCGCAAAAGATGTATATAAGCTAAGCAAGGGTGAAAAAATACTTGTTCATGTTAATGATACTTTTCAACTAATTAAGGGTGCAACCACTGTGTGCACAAGGTTCATGACCTTACTTCTGAGACAACCCAATCTGTGTCCACCAGAAGCTAAAGATTGGAGAGAAATAAAAGCTCGTTGTGGTGTATTACTTTTGGGAGAACTTCGGGTAATTTCTTCTAAAACACTTATATTTTATTGTTCATAACAATGAAGGTCATTGATATCTCCTCTTTATTGCTTTTTTGGCAGCGGAAATTTAGTTTGCCTCAACTTAGTGGTGTTGATGATGTACTTTTTGCCATGTTCGGTGTAAAAGTCAGATACACAAAACATAGATTCAAAAAGAAGTTGTTTCGGTTAGCTGCCCAAAGATTAGATGAAGCCAACAATGTTGGTATTAATGGTGCACAAGAAGGAACATATACAGAAGATGAGCTCCTGCAAGCACTTGATCTTATTGATCCACCCCCAAACTTTCTTAATCACCAGTGGGAGTTATATAAAAGTAATCTTAGAGCACCTATGGCAAAGGTACCGGTTTGTTTTCCTCATATTAACAAACTATTGTTATCAAGTGTTTTGTACTGACTTTTTCTATACTGAACTGAATTGTAGAAACTATCACAACTAGGGAAGAATGCAAAAGCTGCGCAAGTTCATACTCACAGAACAGGTGCTACTAGTGTTGCGCGAAAACGTGACCAATTTGTGAGTATTCTGATAACATTCACGTTTAAATTGTTCTTTAAGTTATGACTATACGAATTCTTTCTGCTTGTTATGACTATCTGACCCGTAGGTTTGGTAGTGTGTTGAGCTATTTTAATCAGTTATTGTGGTAATGCAGCCATGCCGGTTTCATCTTTTCACCATCTTGGTTATTCCTAAAGCTGTGTCGTCTTATAAAAATTCTGCATATAAGTAGAATGATGTATCAACGTGTTAGTTAGCATTAATTGGTTATTCCTAAAGCTGTAGATAAGTTACTTTGTGCAGAATGAATATGTAGTTGACCATGTATAAGTGTTAGTATCTAGCTGTTGTAGCCTGATCATTAGTGTCGTACATGATGGATACTATTAGTGGATAGGTTTTGAGTTAACAAGAGGTTGTGGATGAAGCAGTTGTTGTTGTATGACTTTCTGATGTCGTCCAAATTCTGGAAATGACTTTCTGATGTCTCTTTAAGGGGTGTTTGGGACTACTAATGGTTTATTGATTATTTTGTATTTACTATGCAGAAAACGAAGTACAAGAGAGAGCCTAACAGGATTGAGAGTTTTGACTTGCAATATCAGTCAAAAGATGGTTCATACATTCACGACATGTCAAGAGAGTTCAGGGTAACATTTACAGAATTTATACATTTATTTATACTTGTCTATATATTTGATCTTATATTGTTAATGTTTTAGGAGCGAGCACGTGAAGAGATGAAAAAAAGAGAATTAGAAATTGGCAAGTCAAGACCTGTTGATGATGAAGTGCGGTCAGAGATTGCAGATGTTGTATTGTTTGAGCTTATTGGTCCAGATAAGCCTGGACAAGCATTTGGTTTTGGGACCGGAGTTACAAAATCTAAAGTCACCAAGTTCAGTTTTGATTTAAGAAGAGCAAGAAAAGAAAGTTTAATGGATCAAAACCGTCTACTGTTGGATAAAGTTGAATCACAAGGTAGGCATATAGAGTCTCAAAACAATCAAATCAAGATTATGGCAAAAGATCTTAGTGACCTTAGACGGGAGGTGAAGTTTTTAACAACTGCACTCAAAGAGATATATGGTGCTGGAGCTTACAAAGATATGATCTTTGAAGACGTGACATCTGAAGACATACCAAGCACACAGGTTAGATTTTGAGCCTTACTTAAAGTAGTTGTGCATTATAGAAGTAAGTTAAGTTGTTTAAGATGTGTACTAGGATTTACTTAAATTATGCTAGTTTGTTTACTTAGATTGTAAATTTTTAGTGTCTGAAATGAGATAAATGACGAACAAAAAGGATATTCAAGATTCAAGGACCGAATCTGATTAAGTTGTTTTGGAGGTATTAGTGAAATAGGTGTGTTCAGAGTAGGCTTTTCAAAGTCCCGTCCTGTTACTGAGGCTGCTGTAGTGAATAGGATTGGAAATATGCGTTAAAAGTGGTGTGTGTGTGTGTGTGTGTGTGTGCGTGTGTGTGTGTGAAGTAGGTGCCAAGTTCTTATCCAATGCTACTTCTCAGTTAATGGAAGAGGCCACCACGTTTAAAACCTGTTTTAATTATGCTTCCAGTCCTTCTCATGTTACTATACGGGTCTAGAATCAGTATGTGAATAGTATACTTGTGTAAGTATCAGATTAAAACAGGTTTGCGGTAGCATGTAGCATGTTGCATTTTGCAATAGAAGATTAATAATAGTACTTCTTCAAAGATACTTCGAGATATTGATAGAACAATTTAAAGGGAAAACAGAGAACGAAAACCTAATAAAATAGGGCTAGTAACATATACATAAATACATATTGGTGGCATTTGAACGTCCTAGAAGAGTAGGATGTGGATTAAAGCTAGATAGAGTGTTCTTATATTGCTTCTCAGGGTAAATCGTAGATGATGAAGAGGGGCATCCAGTGTTACAATTGTATTGTCTGAAGTATCTGCATGCAAAGCTAAATTTCAAAGTATCGAACTTATGTTTTTCTAGCTAGAATGCTTTTCTGAGGATACCAATATTGCTATTCTGCTTGATTACATGGTTTGTTTTTCTTGTATCATTAGCGTTACAAATCTTTCTACTATTCAATTTGAAATTTGTACCTTTGTTCAGTTCGAGAATTCTGAATACAACTTCTGCTTTGTTTCGCCACTTTCTTCTTCTCAACAAGATATAATAAAAACATTATACTATTTAGGAATTTGAATCGTAAGGAGGTGTTTGTTTTGGCTTTATTTAGGCTTCGCGAGCTAATGTCATGACTTATTTTCCATCTGATAAAGCTTGTTTTTCACTTACAAGTCATGATAAGCTCATCAGCTGGAAAATAATATTACTTGTATTGGTAAGAAGCCAAACATACTTCTAGTTATAATAAGTAATGAATGAAAACATAAATAGTATTTTGAGCATTTTTTTCGTAGATGGTTTACTAGTATTGATGGTTTACTAGCGTGATCGCTGATGTACATCCACAGTAAATGGTATGTTTTGAACACTTGCACTATGTTTTATTTGTTGCTGTGTATTTTATACCATCTCATACATCCTTGGCAGTTCATAACAGTGAAACCATAAAAAGTATTTAGGTAAAGGACCCAAGGACCATCTAGTCCCAAAACGGCAAGACCCATAACCAGTTCACGCCAGTCGAGTATAACACAAGACTAAAAACCCATATCAAATTTTGGAAGAGCATAGCATAAAAACACCAACCAGTAACTGGTAAATGTAGCACACATGAATCCTCTCAGAAGTCAGGACCATGTGTAGCCCATTAGTCTCCATTTCTGGTGTGTTGCAAAACAGAACATGCAGGGTGACATCCCACCAAACCAAAATCTGCAAACTGGTAAATAACCACGAGCACACTAAGCCGTACAACAATATTGCATACATAGGCCCTCCTTGTAATCCTGATCATGTTTAGGGGCTGCATGGACTGCACAAGGTCATAGTTTGTGATGTCGTTGAAATTGCTTTTTTCAAACTAGGCGTGGGAAATTTTGGTAGATACCCTGGTCATCAGCAAAAGGTGTTCCTTTCTTCCAGTGAAAAAAGTGATGTAACCTGATTATTGAAACAAAAAATTTGCTTCTAGTTCTAGACCTTGTAAGGATATAGACAGTTTACTGTTAAGAAAAAACCAGGCCAGTGGCAACATATGCAATATAGAAAGTAAACTCGTTTGATGCAGTATGATGCAGTAGGTGCGTCGATTAATTGGATCACTTTTGGTGTTGTTCATCGCCTATATCGTGTGTTTGTTTTTAGGAAGAGAAATTAAATAGGCAATTGGAGCACTTCTGAGATTAGATTAACACATTCTTGGACATATTGATTATCTCCAAAGTTATTTAATCAAGCAGTTTTGTACAAGCAGTTTACTTTTTTCTGCTTTAGTACAAGCAGTTTTGTGTTATCCAAACTGCTTGCAGATTCTAGTAAGCAAATCTAAACACTATTTCTCAAAGAACCTATGGCTTTTAAGTGCTTGTTTTCATATTTCTGATGTCACTTGAATGATCACAGATTCAAGAGCAGCAACAACAGGAGCACCAAAGACAACAAGAGCACAACATTCAGGAGCCTTTAGGAAAAATGTGGCAAAATTTGTGGCAATCTGGTATGCAAATACCTTCTGTTTCTAGTTTTCAGAATCACGAGGCTGTACAGTCGTCATCTCAAGGGTAGAAAGCGCGAAGAATATATTAGATTTCTGAGTATCGTTGATGTCAAAGGGTAGAAAAAGCGTAGAAAACCGAAAATGTGTATGTAGACATGGTAAATGATTGATGTTAATTGGTTTTTACTGGAAAACATTGTATCCATTTGACTAATGAATTGTAGACATTGTATCCATTGCTTCAGTTTTCACATTATCAGGTTTCCAGAAAATATGGGTTTCCAGAAAATATGCATACATATTTGTATGTAATTTCTTTATTTTTATGGTCATTGCATCAGGTTTCCAGAAAATATGTATACATATTTGTATGCAATTTCTTTTTATTTTTTTCTTCTTCCAGAAAATATATCCACACTTTTAAGTGTGAATATTTAACAATGTTGCTACACTTTTAATTGTAAGCATCTTTTTGCAAATTTGTCACACTTTTAAGTGTGGCATTTAAAGAGTGTTTGCCACACTTTTAAGTGTAGACATTCAAAGAGTATCTTCACACTTATATGTGTAGCAAAATTTGTCACACCCATTATTGCTACACATTTGCAAGTGTGGAATTTTAAATTTGACACATTTCTAACCGTGGCAAATTGGCTTTTAAAATGTGGAAAATTTAACTTGTGTTTTGTAGTGTTAGCAGCATATATAAATTATTGACATACAGAGATATGTATGATATCACTGAGTAATGGGTTATGAATCATTTTATGAAAGGGAATTTTGTTCAATTATTTATATGTTATAAGTTGAAGTTAATTAAGTTCTTTATTCTTTTAAAGTTATGCTCTAACTCTCAAACCCACAATCTCTCAGTGCCAAGATATACACTTTATCCATTAAATGGGCAGGTACTATACTTCTTGTTGCATCTAATTGTTCTTGGCCTATTCAGATTATCAACAACTTTAATACTGTTGAGGTTAAATTAACAAGAAACACAACAATGAATCAAAGCACAAATTAATATCATACTATTGCGTTGCTATCTAGGATTGTTCCTCACTCTCTTCTACAAGTGATATAATTATGTTCTTTCTCTTTTTTGACCCCTCACATATTGAATAGAAATGTCAAAATAGAATATGCAACTCTTGACCATAATTTAGGCCTACCATACTCAGGTAAGTACATAACACGCCAAAAAGCCTTATCACCAATGCCAAATTTAATCCCTCAACAATTGACTATTGTATAATTAACCTTTTTTTATTTTATTTATTTATTTATTATCATTTTTTTTTTTTTAAAGTAGGAGATGATTTCATTGAGATATAAGATTCACCCGCCATTACTTCATCAAGACCATGAATACGAGCAATGCCATCACCTACTTGAAGTACGGTACCAGTATTTACAATCTTTACTTCTCTATTATATTGCTCAATACGTTCGCGGATAATATTACTAATTTCGTCTGCTTGAATGGTTACCATGAGTATTTCTTAATTCTTTTTTGAAAAAATAAATAAATAAATAAATTAAAAATAATGCCTAAATGTAGAAGGACTAATCCGTTATTTGTTTCATCGCCCCCAATATGCCAATATTGGCACTGATAGTACGTAAATGTAACTCACTGTTTAAACAAAGTCTCGGTACAGTTCAAAGAAAGAAAAGAAGCCACTGACATATGGGCATAGAAACCAAAAACAACTAACAGACCTCACAAAACAGGAAGCCCCAAACACTAGCACTACAAGCTCCATATAATGCACTATACTACAGATTCCAGATGCTAAGAGGGACAAGATGCTAAGGACGCCTTCTTTAGCCAACTTATCAGCATCACAGTTACCTTCACGTTTGATATGAGCTATGGATCGGTTGCCGTTAGTTGAAAGGAAAAGATCAATCTCTTGAAAGTGGGACAACAACCGCCATGGTCTCTCAAGAGGATGCCGAACCCAAGAAAGCGCATTTAAGGAATCACTTGCGACAATAATACTGGACGAGGACAAGTCTAGCTTCTCATTTACCATCCTACAAGCTTCTTTAATAGCTATTACCTCCGCGACATTTGAGTCTAAAACACCAAGAGGAATAGAAAACATGGCCACTACAGCACCATAATTGTTTCTTAACAACCCACCGATACCCGCGGGCCCCAGTTTCCCTCTAGCAGCGCCATCAACATTAAACTTCAAGGAACCTACATCGGGGGGACGCCATTGTTGATTGGGATTATTCTTTTCCATAGTACCACCACACGTTGTAATCGAAAATAAGTTCACATGGAAATCAAGTAATGAATATGCGCATGCAGGAGAAAAAGCCTTAACCCAACAACCAGTTCGAAATTTGACCAAGTCTAAAACTTGCCAATAAGAAGATTTAGCGTCCGCAAAAATTGCCTTGTTTCTTGCTTCCCAAACATGCCACACAGCGGCAAAGAATGTTGTTTGCCATACCTCTTTACATTTCACTACTTTTGCCATATCTATCCACCAGGAAAATAGGGCTTTCATATTTCTTGGAATAACCCACTCACAATCCCAACCACTAATCAATTCAAACCAGATAGAGAGAACGAACTTACAGTGGATAAAAAGATGATCAACCGATTCAATGCATTAGTTACAAAGAGGACATCCAGATTGGTTCTCGGCAATGATACCTATCTTAAAAGCATATCTCTTGTTGGAAGTTTGCCGACGATACTTTGCCAACATAAAAGACGAGCTTTTGGTGGAGCTTTAAACTTCCATACCATGTGAAGAATTGGATCACTGTAGCTAGATTTCTCCATCTCTTTACCAAACGACGTCGAGGAAAACTTCCCCAATGAGTCAAACGACCAAACAACTTTGTCGTTCCTTGTTGCCATCATCACCACTGAGTTAAGAATTAATATGAATGAATCAAATTGTACCACCTCCCAATCAAAAAGATTTCTTCTTAGTTTCACATTCCATTTCCATTGGCCATTTTCCCACATCCCGAAATCACAAACAGGGCCTGATTTGTTAGCTGCTAGAGCAAAGATTCTCGGGAATGAAGTCTTTAATATGTGGCCTTCTACCCAATGGTCATCCCAAAATCGAGTACAATCACCTTTACCAACACAATGCAACAACCCTTTTTTAGCGACAACTCCATATGGCGAGCTTGGATGGAAAATATCTGTAATCTTCTTCCAAACCGAAGATACCGAAGCTTTGCTCGGAATTGCTGAAGATAGGTTGTATTTGATTTTCCCATACTTGGCATCTATAAGCTTCTTCCATAACGCCTCTTTTTCGTTTCC
Organism: Artemisia argyi; assembly: GCA_030686995.1. Lineage (NCBI taxonomy): Eukaryota > Viridiplantae > Streptophyta > Magnoliopsida > Asterales > Asteraceae > Artemisia > Artemisia argyi. The sequence goes on along the minus strand of JARVZY010002336.1, from coordinate 18,181 downwards.
ATATCTCCATATCCATTTGCATAAAAGAGCTTCATTCCTGACCCGAAGATTCCCCACACCGAGGCCCCCATTTGGTTTGGTTCCAGTTATCGTACCCCAATCCATGATGCACAGTTTACGCTGACATGGGTCTTTTCCCCCAAAGAAGCTTCTCTGAATTTTTTCAATTTCCTTCATTACGCACACAGGCACTTTAAATAACGACATGAAATAAAGAGGAAGACTATTTAAAACCGATTTTAGAAGAACCACACGACCTTGCTCGAGAAATAAACTTAGTTTTCCACTTAGCTAAGCGATTCCTAAAGCTCTCGATCAATGACAGGATCCCATACTGATTTAAACATAGGATTAGCACCAACAGGCAACCCAAGGTAACGAAAAGGAATGGAACCGACTGAGCATCGAAGATCGTTACCCCACCTGCGAACTAAACGCTCATCAATGCCTACCCCATATAACATACTCTTCAAGAAATTAATCTTTAGACCGGCTAATAACTGAAAGCATCGAAGAATCCTTTTAACATTTAACAGATTCTCTTTAGTAGCACCACAGAAAATAAGAGTATCATCGGCAAACTGAAGGTAGGAAATTGAAAATGATTTTGCTCGACCGACATCTACTTGTGAAAACAACCCAAGATCTTTCGCTTTCGTAAGAAGGACGTTGAGACCTTCACTAACGATATTGAAAAGGAAATGTGATAAAGGGTCGCCTTGTCTTAAGCCTCTCTTCATAGGAAAAAACTCAGTTGGTGAACCATTAACAAGAACCGCGGCTGTTGCAGAAGATAAGCAAAAAGCGAATCCATTTTCTCCATTTAAACCCAAAGTTCATCTCTTTGAAAACCCTATCTAAAAATGTCCACTCAATAGTATCGTAGGCCTTTTCGAAATCAACCTTTAGAATCAAACCACCATTCTTTGATTTTTTTAGCGAGTGAATAACTTCATTAGCAATGAGAATGCAATCTGTTATTTGTCTATTATTCATGAAAGCAAACTGAGTTGGGCTCACCACTGATTCCATAACAGATTTAGTTCGCTCCACCAATACCTTAGCGAGAACTTTGTACATGCTACTGATTAAGGAGATAGGTCTGAAGTCGTTCAACCCTTGAGGACAAGATTTTTTTGGGGATGAGAGCTATGAAAGACTTACCGAATTTAAAACTGCAATACTACATAAACCAAAAATAGAAAATAAAAATGTCTACTGTACAGAAACTCAAACCAGTTTGTTGGTTACATTCTAGTGACAGTACTATACACATAAGTAAACATATCTATGCATGGTTGCATACTTGCATATGTTGTCAATTCATAATTAACGATAAGAGATTATTTTATGTACGGATGACGTACAATGCGGTGCATACGTGCATGTCATCTAACTGTGAACACGTAGGATATTACATATGTTTATATTTTAGTTATGTTCGTTTAGGATATTATTGTGGAAGAACAGCATGGTTTTTAACAGGAACAAGCTAGGCATTTTCAGTGGGTTTACTTAGAGGGCAGGTGTAGACGAACTGATTTAGAGGTTTAAATCACTTTGTATGAGTCTTTATTGGAAGGCTTGCACATTAATTTAGTGCCTTAGCGGGAATCTAATATAGTTATGACTCAAATAGTCCGACTTGCTCTATTTATTGTTATTGAATTGCTTGTGCTTCTAGCTAATTACCAGAAAATTTTATATTCTAGTTCATTGTCGTCGATGTTAAAGCAAGGCAAACAGGAAATATGTTACAGACAAAAAGAGATGCAACTCAAATCTCAACACACAAGCATCGGTGGGGTTACAAATCCAATCAAGTAATTAAGCACCCTAACGTTTTTGTGCCTATTATAATCAAAGAAAATAACAACGCTTGGGTGCCATTTCGTGCTCACCGTTAATGGACTGAATTTTGACGATTGAAAGTGTCATGATCGTTCGTTTCTCTCTAATTACCATATTAAACTATGGACCAAAGCATCAAATATTAACGAAATTGATTTTCCCTTACGATTAATTTTTTTGCAACATCCTTTAGGTCGTCGCTAATGATATTTTTTTAGTGGTGTAAGACTTACTAATTCTTGAAAATAAGTAAATGACTAATACTTTGTGTCCTACCCACTGCTTCAAAAATAAGACATTTCTAGCCAAACACCCCCGTCTAGATTAGGAAGTTTTCTACATGTAACATGCCCTTTTAGATGTATAATTCTAGCAAGTTGTGGTTCATATTGAGCCATACTGGCCAAAGAAACGAACCATTTGTTCTCGGACCCATGTGTCAACATATTAGAAGGTATTCCTTTCATTCATAGACCGAAAACACACCCACTATGTCTTGATTTCACAAAGTTGATGCATCTAATGTCACATGGTTTTGCCTCTTCTTTGTTCCTATATTCCAAAATTAAAACTCATTTATGACCAGCGTCCTTATCTTCCTTTTTGCCATTATTTATATGACCATTATAGTTCACTTCTTTCATCAAACATAAACCAAACAATAAGCATATTACAAGTTTATCTATCTTCTTACAAATCCATATAACAAAATGGTCAGCCTCAAGAAACTAGCTGCAATGGCAAGAAAGTGGCAAAATCTAGTGGCACAAAGGCGTAAAAGAATTTCCCTCCCAAGAGCCGCTAACTTCAATGATACAACAATTGTTGATAAAGGTTGGTTTGTGGTGTACACTTCTGATGGAGTACGATTGGTGATACCAATAGGTTATCTAAAGAATGACCTTTTTCAAGAACTACTGGAGATGGCTGAGGAAGAATATGGTTTGCAGAGGGATGGGCCAATTAGGCTGCCCCTGAGAGCCGACTTTATGCAATATACTATATCTCATATTGAACGACAGACGAGCAAAGAAGTTGAGGAAGAACTTCGTATAAATATAACTTCATGGAGGTGTTTATCTACTTCAGATATGCAGTTTGAACAAGTTCAAACACACTTGTTGGTGTGTTAATTACGTGAGGAATTACTGTATATATCTAACATGTGTAGTGCAATGTTATAGGTTGGAATAGCATTTCATTGAACATAGCCATTTTTATATACTTGACTCGAATTCAAAGTTTAACTTCCTTGTTTTATTTAGCAATTAGCAGCATATATTAGTTATTGACATACATAGATATGTACTATATCACTAAGGGGTTATGAATCATTTTATGAAAGGGAATTCTATTCAATTATTTATATGTTATAAGTTGAAGTTAATTAAGTTCTTTATTCTTTTAAAGTTATGCTCAAAGTCTCAAACCCACAATCTCTCAATGCCAAGATATACACTTTATCCATTAAATGGGCACGTACTATACTTCTTGTTTCATCTAATTGTTCTTTAGCCTACTCAAATTATCAACAACTTTATTATTGTTGAAGTTAAATTAACAAGAAACACAACAATGAATCAAAGCACAAATTAAAATCATACTATTGCTTTGCTATCAAGGATAGTTCCTCACTCACTTCTACAAGTGATATTCTCGAACTCTATTTCACAGTGAATCTATGTCCCTTCTCTTTTTTGACCCCTCACATATTGAATAGAAATGTCAAAATAGAATATGCAGCTCTTGACCATAATTAGGCTTGCCATACTCAGGTTAGCACCTAACCCACCAATTAAAGCCTTATCACTAATCCCTCAACAATTGACTATTGTATAATTAACCTTTAACAACTACACTACTTTTTTTGAAAGGCTAAGATTTATTAAAAGCAAAGGCTTCGAGAAGGAGGCCCAACAAACAAAAGAAACAACTACAATACTACATAAACCAAAAATAGAAAGAAAAAAAAAATGTCGAATGTACAGAAACTCAAACCAGTTTGTTGGTTAGATTCTAGTGCCACTATACACATAGGTAAACATCTCTATGCATGGTTGTATAAGTTGCCAAGTTTTTAGTAACAATGCGGTGCATGTCATCTGAATATGAACATGTATGATATTACAAATGTTTATATTTAGTTATACTAGTTGTTTAGGATACCATTGTAGAAGAACACATGGTTTTTAACAGGAACAAGCTAGGCATTCTCGGTGGGTTTACTTAGCGATGGGCAGGTGTGCATGAACAGAGTTAGAGGTTTTAATCACTTTGGATGAGTCTTTATAATTGGAAGGCTTGCACATTAATTTAGTGCCTTATTGGGAATCTAATATAGTTATGATTCAAATTGTCCGACATGCTCTATTTATTGTTATTGAATTGCGTGTACCTCTGGCTAATTACCAGAAAATTTTATCTTCTAATTTATTGTCGTCGGTGTTAAAACAAGGCAAACAGTAAATATGTTACAGACAAAAAGAGATGCAACTCTAATCTCAACACACAAGCATCGGTGGGATTACAAATCCAATCAAGTAATTAAGCACCCTAACGTTTTTGTGCCTATTATAATCAACGCAACTGACAACGCTTGGATGCCATTTCGTGCTCACCGTTAATGGACTGAATTTTGACGATTGAAAGTGTGATGATCGTTCGTTTCTCTCTAATTACCATATTAAACTATGGACCAAAGCATCAAATATTAACTGAATTGATTTTCCCTAGCGATTAATTTTTTTTTTGCAAGACTTACTAATTCTTGAAAATAAGTAAATGACTAATACTTTGTGTTCTACCCACTGCTTCAAAAATAAGACATTTCTAGCCAAACACCCCCGTCTAGATTAGGAAGTTTTCTACATGTAACATGCCCTTTTAGATGTATAATTCTAGCAAGTTGTGGTTCATATTGAGCCATACTGGCCAACCAAACGAACCATTTGTTCTCGGACCCATGCATGTGTCAACATATTAGAAGCTATTCCTTTCATTCATAGACCGAAAACACACCCACTATGTCTTGATTTCACAAAGTTGATGCATCTAATGTCACATGGTTTTGCCTCTTCTTTGTTCCTATATTCCAAAATTAAAACTCATTTATGACCAGCGTCCTTATCTTCCTTTTTGCCATTATTTATATGACCATTATAGTTCATTTCTTTCATCAAACATAAACCAAACAATAAGCATCTTACAAGTTTATCTATCTTCTACAAATCCATATAACAAAATGGTCAGCCTCAAGAAACTAGCTGCAATGGCAAGAAAGTGGCAAAATCTGGTGGCACAAAGGCGTAAAAGAATTTCCCTCCCAAGAGCCTCTAACTTTAATGATACAACAATTGTTGATAAGGGTTGCTTTGTGGTGTACACTTCTGACGGAGTACGATTTGTGATACCAATAGGTTATCTAAAGAATGACCTTTTTCAAGAACTACTGGAGATGGCTGAGGAAGAATATGGTTTACAGAGAGATGGCCCGATTAGGTTGCCCCTGAGAGCCGACTTTATGCAATACACTATATCTCATATTGAACGACAGACAAGCAAAGAAGTTGAGGAAGAACTTCGTATAAATATAACTTCATGGAGGTGTTTATCTACTTCAGATATGCAGTTTGAACAAGTTCAAACACACTTGTTGGTGTGTTAATTACGTGAGGAATGACTGTATATATCTAACCTGTGTAGTGCGACGTTATAGATTGGAATGGCATTTCAGTGAACATAGCCGTTTTTATATACGTGACTTGAATTCAAAGTTTAACTTCCTTGTTTTATTTAGCAATTAGTAGCATATATTAGTTATTGACATACAGACTACAGAGACATGTACTATATCACTGAGTAATGGGTATGAATCATTTTATGCAAGGGAATTCTATTCAATTATTTATATGTTATAAGTTGAAGTTAATTAAGTTCTTTATTCTTTTAAAGTTATGCTCAAAGTCTCAAACCCACAATCTCTCAGTGCCAAGATATACACTTTATCCATTAAATGGGCACGTACTATACTTCTTGTTGTATCTAATTGTTCTTAGCCTACTCAACTTATCAACAACTTTATTATTGTTGAAGTTAAATTAACAAGAAACACAACAATGAATCAAAGCACAAATTGAAATCACACTATTGCATTGCTATCAAGGATAGTTCCTCACTTCTACAAGGGAAATTCTCAAACTCTATTTCACAGTGAATCTGTGTCCCTTCTCTTTTTTGACCCCTCACATATTGAATAGAAATGTCAAAATAGAATATGCAGCTCTTGACCAATATTAGGCTTGCCATACTCAGGTTAGTACCTAACCCACCAATTAAAGCCTTATCACTAATCCCTCAACAATTGACTATTGTATAATTAACCATTAACAACTACACTACTTTTTTTGAAAGGCTGAGATTTATTAAAAGCAAAGGCTTCGAGAAGGAGGCCCAACGAACAAAAGAAACAACTACAATACTGCATAAACCAAAGATTAAAAAAAATAATAATAATAAAAATAAATAAATTAATAATAATAATAATAATAATAATAATAATAATAATAATAATAATAATAATAATAATAATAAAAAAGTGATGTTTTATAAAAATAATAATAATAATAATAATAATAATAATAATAATAATAATAATAATAATAATAATAATATCTAGTGCCACTGTAGTCTGTACACATACGTAAACATGTTTATGCATGATTGTATAAGTTGCCAAGTGTTAAGTAACGATGAGAGATTACTTTATGTACGGATAACAATGCGGTGTATGTCATATGAATATGAACATGTAGGATATTACAAATGTTTATATTTAGTTATAGTTGTTTAGGATACCATTGTGGAAGAACACCATTATTTTTAACTGGAACAAGCTAGGCATTCTCGGTGGGTTTACTTAGCAATGGGCAGGTGTGGACGAGCAGAGTTAGAGGTGTTAATCACTTTCGATGAGTCTTTGTTATTGGAAGGCTTGCACATTAATTAGTGCCTTAGCTAGTGGGAATCTAATATAGTTTTGATTCAAATTGTCCGACGTGCTCTATTTATTGTGATTGAATTGCTTGTACTTCTAGCTATTATATTCCAATTTATTTCCGTCGATATTAAGACAAGGCAAAATGGAAATATGTTACAGACAAAAAGAGATGCAACTCTAATCTCAACACACAAGCATCGGTGGGATTACAAATCCGATCAAGTAATCAAGCACCCTAATGTTTTTGTGCCTATTATAATCAAAGTAAATGACAACGTCGCTTGGATGCCATTTCGTGCTCACTGTTAATGGACTGAATTTTGACAATTGAAAGTGTCATGATCGTTCATTTCTCTCTAATTACCATATTAAACTATGAACCAAAGCATAAAAAATTAATTTTTCACAACGTTCTTTATTAGTTGCTAACAACAACAATAATTTTGCTACATAGTAATGACTAGGTCGTTGCCAATGAGGTTTTTTCTAGTGGTGTAAGGCTTACTAATTCTTAAAAATAAGTAAATGACTGACTCCTACCCTGCTTCAAAAATATGACATTTCTACCCAAACATACCCGTCTAGATTAGGAACATTTCTACATGCGACATGCCCTTTTAGATGTATAATTCTAGTAAGTTGTGGTTCATATGGAGCCATACTGGCCAACTAAATTGTTAGAGTTTAACAATAAATAGCACGTATTGCGGAAGCTAGGATCAAGTATAACACATAAATATTAACTAAAACATAAATAGTAAACGTACCCGATGCACTTCAAATTAACCTTGATTCTTGTACAAATAGATCAATGATAAACCCCTTACCGTTTTGTTTATCGATCTCTTGATAATTACTAAAGTAAGTAATTACCTCGTTCTTGTACACACAAACTACCAACGAATAAAGGTTTGATGCAAGTAAACAAAACACTTAATATTTGCTTGACAAAAATCGACCCAAGATCCCTTTGGAGGGGGGTGGACGATCGGCCAAGAAAAGAAAGAAGGAAAACAAATTTTTAGGGTTTAGTGTGTGTGCACAAAAGATGTGAAACCCTAACCCTTGGCCTTGTATATATAGTAGAGTAATCTTGGAGCACAAGACAAACATGGGTTGGGCTTCCCCTCCCCTTGTTCGACCGGCCATGGACCCCTAAGGGGTGTTCCAGAACCTTCTTGACTCCCAAGTTACACTCTAGTCCTTATCTTTCGTTACTAACGATAGTTAGTCCATACGGTTAATAACTAACGACCATTTAATCCATTAAGTGTTTATAAATATACATATACGATACATTTAACATATATATATTTATTATACATTATTCTTGTTTGTAAAGTGTGCAATCCCGAGGTCTCGGGTTCGATACTAGACATTTACTTATTAATGTTTATACGTAACATTTAACAGCTCCCACTCGTATATCCATTAATAGTAAAATAACATTGGTTAGCGTCTTGCAACACTCCAATGCCCCTAGTTCAATCCGAGCTAGGTTTCCTGGAAAAACATTTAATGATTCATCATTATAATTATCCTTTCATTACTAATACCGCATTAATAAAGATGTGAGTTTCTTTATTAAATTTCTGTTTCTCGTTTCTCAATGATTGTACAAAATTACCAAAACATCTGAACGTATTCCAGATAGACTTTGGGCATGGCCATGCAAACATTTTGTCAACCCTACGAGGGGCCCAGCAGTATTAAACTTCTAAACAAATCAGAATGAATAAATTCTTTCTTGACTACAAGAATAACCCATGAACTTTGCAACACTTCTGAAAACAACCCTTATAACTCCCTGTTACGATGAGCGGTAGATTGCTTCACAAAAATGCACTACATCCATGACACTTATCTGGTATCTCAAGTCTGAGGATAACTTTAAATATGATTCTCACATTAAATCTTAAATCATATTATTGGGATAAGTCCAATATTCAATTCATCGAATATCATGTGAAATTGGTATGACTACGCATCAATATACTTTCAAGTATATCCTAAACCAATACTCAAATTTGTCTTAGTTTAATGATATTCCCATATCATTAATCGACAATGGACAATTTAGAATAATAAATTATTCATGGATCTTAAACATGCAAATATAGGATATATTATTAAGACAATGAATAAATAAACATAAAACATATTTTATTTCATTAAAATAATAATTGTACGTTACATCCTTTATCCAAACACTAATCACAAATGGGCATGAAACTTTCAGCTAATCTAAGTCCTACACCTTCAGCATGCTTGTAAAGCTTGGTGCCAAGTAGAGGCTTTGTTAATTGATCTGCCAAGTTATCATCTGTGTGAACTTTGAGCATTTTGATTTCGCCTATTTCGACTTGTTCTCGAACATAGTGATGCTTAATCGGGAAATGTCTGGTGCCTTTCATGATTCCAGGCTCATTGGCAAATCTAATTGCAGCTGAGTTGTCACAATACATTTTAATAGGTCTTTGAATGGAAGGCATAACTCCAAGCCCTGAAACAAACTTCCTAATCCAAACAGCTTCCATTGCAGCTTCTGAAGCAGCTATATACTCACTTTCTGTAGCAGACATTGCTAGTACACTCTGCTTTCTGCTCCTCCAATCCACAGCTCCTCCATTAATGACAAAGACATAACCCGTCTGAGACTTCGTATCATCCTTATCACCTTTCCAAGAAGCATCGCAGTAACCTGTAACATCAAGTTCTGCTGATGGATTTACCCCATAAACCAAGAACATCTCTTTAGTAGCCCTAAGGTACTTAAGAATATTCTTAACAGCAGTCCAGTGAGCTCCACCTGGATTCTGCTGATATCGACTGGTTAAATTCTGAGCAAACGCCACATCAGGTCTTGTACTTTTCACCGCATACATTATAGATCCCACAGCCGAAGCATAAGGGACTCTCTTCATGCGTTGCACCTCTGCAGGTGTTGAAGCACAAACCTTGTTGCTCAAGCCATGCTGTTCTTGCATCGTCAAATATCATTTCTTGGAATTTTGCATATTGAATCTCTTCAATATTTTATCAATGAAAGCACTTTGGCTTAATCCAATTAATCGCTGAGATCTATCTCTATATATCTTGATTCCCAGAATAAATGCAGCTTCCCCTAAATCTTTCATAGAAAAACACTTTCCAAGATATGCCTTAACCTTTTGCAAACTTGGAATGTCGTTTCCCATGATCAATATGTCATCAACATATAATATAAGGAAAATTACATTACTCCCACTAACTTTGTGATATACACATGGCTCATCAAGATTTTGAGTGAATCCATACTTTTTAATTTCACCATCAAATCTCTTATTCCATTGTCGTGATACTTGCTTCAATCCATAAATGGATCTTTTAAGCTTGCATACACGATTTGGGAATTCTGGATTTACATACCCCTCAGGCTGCGCCATATAGATGTCTTCATCTAGGCGACCATTTAAGAAGGCGGTTGATTCGTGTGAAAACCAATTATTATAATTATAGTATAGTATCGAAGTGATCCGCGTTAAATACGGATCACCCGAGTCGTTTTCCAACGAAGGCGAATGGAATCGAGAATATCGATTCGTGAAATCGTGATTTGAAAAGTGAGAAAGTGAAAAATAGCAATCAAATAGTTCACGTAATCACAAACAAGTATGAAATATGCAAAGTTTATAAGCTAATTATGCACCGAAATGAAAAACGTAAAAACGGAAACGCAACCGTAAAATTTAAAACGTAACGTATTACGAAAAATGATCCTATGAACTTGAAAATATTTTCTAAAAATTTGAAACTAATAAAAAGAATTTTAAGAAAAAGAAAAATATTTTTTTTGAGTTTTTATTTATTTTCTAGAATTAATTTCCTATTTTTGGAATTAAAAATGAATTAAAAATTAAGAAAAATAGAATAATAACTTGGAAAAATGAAAATTAAATTCTAAAAATTCTAAAATATTATAAAAGAAATTATAAAAATATTTTTGTATTTTTCAGAACCTTTTTTATAATTTTTATGGATTTTTGGTATTTAAAAATTTATTTAAAAATGAATAAAATCAAAATAAAATGAGAAAAATAGTAAAAATGGTTGGAAAAATCTGGAAAAATTCCAGAAATTCTAAATATTAAAAAGAACTTAGAATAAAATTTTAAAGAAAAATTGAAAAGTTGAACTGCTTATTTAAAGAAAACTGCTTATCTCAAGTGCTTATTATTAAGCACTTGAGACCCAATCCTTATGAAACTATAAACACAGACTAAGAATGAAGCTTTGAACTCAGATATGCAAGAAATATGATCAATACAAGCTCAGATGTACCACAGAATGCTCAAACTATAGCAATAAGCTCAATATAAGCTTATACTGAATAAGCAGTACATGAACAAACAGTTCCAGAAGCAATAAAACTAATCACAAGTATTGTAATACTCAAGTATAACTCAGGAATATTCACTAAACTCATATTCAAACTCAGTTGTACCACAGATGCACAACTGATCAGCAATAAGCCAAAGCAATAAGCTCAAGCTTATTGAGCAGAACAAGCAGATGAAAAACTGAGATCAACAGAGCAATGCACAATACAATTTCTACTCTAATTAAGCTCAGAACAACTTTATTAACTCAGAAATAGCAACCAATAAGAACTCAGCAGTCCAAAAATAATCAAGCAGTTAAAACTGTCTCAACCTAGCAACTCACAAGCAGATTTAAAAGCTGAAATGACTTCCAAATTGAAAAGTTTTAATTGACACTAGTAAATCACCTGAGATACAACTATATTTCACTTTCTAAATCTGATTTGAATTACAATTAAAAACTATGCAACACTTAGAAATCCTGACAAACTCAGGTTATAAAAATTCTTTATGACTTTTTGATTATCAACTTAAGTTGACTTATACTAGTTTAGACTAATCCTAATTGCTAGATTATGTTGTACTAAATTGAGATTGAGCTAAATTAAGCTACCCTAGCCTATTATGCACCTAGATTACCAAATTGACCAACTGATATGCTAACAATATGCAGATTAACAAAATTTTAAACTAAGTTTGATTTACCTAGCTACTTATCACCAAAATTATGATTTACTTAACCTATATATTACCTACTGAGACTGTGTATGCAGTTAAATCAATCAAACAACAACAACTAAACTATATAACAAGTAGTCCCAAACACTCCTACAACAGTTACTAAACACTATAACAAACTGATTACAGCAGTGAATTACTCTCAATGTTGATCAAATAAGTTCCCAAAGATGATAAAAAAACTCAGATGAACAATTTAAAACAACTTAAACCTGCTATTAATCTGTTTCACAATGTGACAGATCCAAAATCTGACTCAGATACAATCAACTCAATGGAACAGTTCACAAATGCAAAACTCAACTATCTCAGATCCATATTACATCAGATAATCAGAGTCTCAAAATTAATCCAAATCTATCTCAAATTTAACAACAGATATTCAAATGCACTATTCAAACTCAGAATTCAGAACAAACAGTAAAACTAATTCAAATTAGACTCAGATCTTCAATTATACAGCAAATATCAATCAACAAACAACCACAATACTTAAAATAAAAGCTAATCTACACTAATATATGCTAACACAGTTACTCAATTCAAAACATAAACACCAAAGGAATATTGAAATCAAGAGTATACCAAGTAATTCCCCCTCAGCTTGAACAGAGGGGGCTCACTATGCAAGCCTATCTTTATGATAGGCTGAAACCTTCCCCAATTGTCTCAGCTTATCCACATCTCCACAATAACTGCCTCATTCAACTTCTGATCTTTGTTTACTTACTCAAACTCAACCACTTCACTAATAGCTAACAAGCTAAAGTGAAATGCATGAAAAGAAAAATAAGCTCTATGATGAGCTTTATTACTTATATATAATACTATTTTTTTATTTTATGATTTTTTTATATTTTCTGAATATGAAACAAATTGTGACTGAATTGAAAAGATAACTAATAAAAGCTATATTTGAAATAAAAAGAGTGTTTAGAAAAGAAATAAAGCTGAAATTGATTGATATAAGATAATAATAAGCTAAGGAAGAATACAGAATAAGCAATAAGGATGAAAAATAAGCTGACAATTTAAAAAGGAAATGCAGAATTTTATTAGAAATCTCAACTATGCTATTACAATTACTATTCTAAATACAATCTAGCAGCATAACAGTACCTAAAACCTATATATAAATGAGTAAAAACTACCACTATTTATAGGAAAAGAGAGAGTGAGGGAATGTGATTGCCATGCTGGCAATCCGAGCCACAATTGTGCTTCTTTCAACTCATATCAGCCCTTTGATCAGATGTGTGCTTCTTTAAATTGATGTGAACCCTTAGATGATGATCAATGAGGTGTCTCGTCCACTAATATTGCTCCATCTGTCCCCATTTGAGTGTCTCATTCTCTGACATGTGACTCAGCAGAATCCAAGGAGAGGAATGACGCGTTCCATCCAATCTCTAGCTGCCAGATGTCTCTCGTAGTATCTAATAACCTCTCTGACACGTGACTCTGACACGTGATTTTGCTTCTAGAAACTCAAATCATGAGACAATGATGGCTAATTGAAATGTGTGTGAGCCAATTGATCCTTGTGGTGCATTAGGGTTCATGGTGAGGTGGTGTTCTGGGTATTTGGGGGAAAAGGGTGCAATGGGTACGTTTGTTTATTTATTTATTATTGACCGGTTAAGTGGGCTCGGGTCACAGGTTAGGATTGGGCCTTTGGGATTTAATTGGTGGACTTGGGCTTGATAACTTTATGGACCAAGCTTTGTGTAAGATTTTCAGATTTTATTGTAAAAGAAATCACAAGGACCACAAATGTAATATTCTGAAACTTCAAGGGCTGAATAGTAATTTCTTCAAAATATACTCCAAGGACTAAACTTGCCAAGTCTGAGTAGATGAAGGACTGGAACTAACTCTTGGATTCCCGGCTTTGACTTTTTGACCAACTTCAATTCTCGTGCTCGTTTCCCGGTTTTCTTGTGATTTTTCAGCTTTTTATGATTTATCCGTACCTTCATATCACAAACACAAAAACACACGTTTTCTTGGCATTTGTTAGCTCAAATAGTCATTTTGGGTTGGTATTTGGTCAAATAATAGTGAGTGAATAAGCACTCACCAGCGGTTTTTACATCCATTTGCCAAATCTCATAGTCATAGTAAGCGGCTATGGCTATAAGAATCCTAATTGCCCTTATGTCAGCTACAGGAGAAAAGGTCTCCTCATAGTCAACACCAAAAGTTTGAGTATAGCCTTTAGCTACACAACGGGCCTTATAGGTGTGTACTACGCCATCCATGTCAGTCTTTTTCTTGTAGAGCCATTTACTCCCAACTAGTTTGGCACCCGGAGGTAGGTCTACTTCTTCCCAGACATCATTGTCTTCCATGGATTGCATTTCCCCATCCATAGCATCTTTCCATTTGGCCTTTTCAGGACCACTCATGGCTGCTTTATAAGTTGTAGGCTCATCAAGATCACCCAGTATATTCTCATCACTCTCTACATTAAGACATAGACAAGTAGGAGCTTTTACTGGTCTTGTTGACCTACGAATGGGAATCACTTCAACTTCAGGTGGAGGACCTAAACTTTCAGGTTCTACCGGAAGTTGGTTAGTGTTTTCAGAAGGTGCTACATCTTCTTGACTGTCTTCCAGATCATATACTCTCCCACTGAATTCTTGAGATATGAGCTCCTTTTCAAGGAAGTCTTAATACCTTGCAACAAATACTTTGTTTTCAGGTGGGTAATAAAAGTAGTAACCCATAGTTTCCTTAGGGTATCCTACGAAGATGCACTTCACAGATCTTTGTTGGAGTTTGTCTGCTGAGTCACGTTTAACATACGCCTCACAACCCCAGACCTTAAGATAAGACAGGTTAGGAGCTTTTCCAGTCCATACCTCATATGGTGTCTTATCAACCTTCTTTGTTGGAACCATATTTAGAATGCGAACCGCATATTCTAAGGCATAATCCCAAAACGAGAAAGGAAGAGTTGTTAGATTATACATAGATCGTATCATGTCTTGCAATGTACGATTCCTTCTTTCAGATACACCATTTTGTTGTGGAGTATATGGAGAAGTAAGGTGCTGGACAATTCCCTCCTTTGCTAGATAATCTATGAACTCCTGACTCAGGTATTCACCACCTCTATCGGATCGAAGAGCTTTAATCTTCTTTCCAAGTTGCAACTCTACTTCTGCTTTAAACACTTTGAATGTTTCAAATACCTCATGTTTATGTTTAAGTAAATAAACATAACCATAACGGCTGTAATCATCCGTGAATGTTAAGAAGTAGCTAGCACCTCTCCTTGACACATGTCTAAGTGGTCCACACACATCTGTGTGAATAAGACCAAGTAGATCATTAGCCCTTTCAATCCTATTTTTAAAGGGTTTCTTAGTCATCTTCCCAGCAATGCAAGATTCGCATTTATCAAATGATTCATCATTGATCTTATCTAAAAGCCCATCATGTTGCAGCTTTTTCATGCGATCTTTGCCAATGTGAGCAAGTCGATAATGCCAAAGATAAGACGAATCCAGACCTTTCTTGATTCTCTTATTATTGATGCTATACATTGAATTATTTGTAACAAAAGCATTATCATTATCATTCATATCAATTTCAAATACACCATTCACAGCAATAGCATTAAAATAAAAAACATCATTTAAAGAAACTGAAATTCCATTGCTAGAAATAGTATGATGAAAACCAAGGTTTAACAAACATGAAAATGAAATTACACCTCTAACAATTGACGGTGCATAATGACAATTATTTAAAGATAGTACTAAGCCCGAAGGCAACACTAAATTAAAAACTCCTATAGCTTCAACTCCTGCATGCGCTCCGTTACCAACGTGCAAGAATTGTTGTCCATAGGCCAGCTTTCTCTCAACTCTAAACCCCTGCAAGGTATTGCAAATATGAATGCCACATCCCGTATCATATACCCATGAATTCAATTTAGGAGTAAGAGTGAATAATTCAATCATAAAGAACGCACCTAAAGTACTAGGTTTACCAGCTTCATTACCCTGCTTCTTTTGTCGCAAGTCATGAATGTAGAGAGGACAATTGCGCTTCCAATGGCCCTTTTCATGACAGTGGTGACAAGCCTGATCCTTCTTTTTTGGAGGATTTGTCTTGTTCTGCTTAGGCTGATGCTGTTTCATCTTGGGTTGTGGTTGATAGGCCATGACCTGCTTGCCTTTATCACCTTTACCTTTGCCTTTGTTCACATGCGATTTCTTCTGGATTCTCCCCCCATGAATTGCCAACACTTGTGGGGTAGGAGCCTTGACCTTGGCTGGTAGACTTTTCTCATAATCAACAAGCAATGCGAGTAATTCTGAGACTGTCTTCCCCGAGCAATGCATGTTGTAATTCTGCACAAAAGCAGCAAAATCCCTGTTGAGGGACCTGTTGATCAAGTGCACTTGCACATTGTCGGGGTAACCAAAACCAATTCTGTGAAGTTGATCAAACGAATCTTTCATCTCATCCACATAATCAGCTACTGGTTTACCATCACCATGCTTGCAGTTGTGTAGCTTGTCGAGTTCATCATACAATTCAACTGCAGGTGGCTTCTCATAAGACTGCCTGAGGTTGTCAAGCATAGTTTTAGGAGAAGAGTACTCATACTTCTTTTGTAACTGAGCACTCATGCTAGTGAGCATTAAACAAGCAACCTCATTATACTTAGCATTAGTCACCTTCCAAGCTGCCTTTGCTTCTGGTGTTGCAGTAGCAGCAGGTTCAGCAGGGCATTCCTCGGTCACATAGTCTAGCTTACCAGACGCCCTCAAGACAATTCTGAGCGAACGGTGCCAGTCATTGAAATTCTTTCCAGTCAGTTTATCTCTCTCAAGATGACTCTTGAAAGCAGAAATCACAGTTTGGTTATCGGGTTGAGCCATATCTACAGATAAAGTTCAAATATTAGTATTTTCGATAATCAATATCTTCAAGAAAAATAAAATACCCAAGGCTGTATTCATATAACCAACTAATTTTCTTGAAAATCTAGGATCCAACTTTACATAGATTCCACCACATCAGTTGATCTGTTAGTGGTGAAAGTACAAAAGTTGGTAATCTGTCGAACAATAATTGGCAAACAAGATTTCCAATTCCTAGATCATTATGGGATTTACATCAAATTGATTCATCAATTTGCCTTGTAAGCATGTTTCATCCCATCTCATGCCTTAAGTTCTAGGTCTCACGCACAACTTAATTAAGTCGTCTACCTTAGAAACTGTAAAATTACAATTATGGTCTCACGCGTTAAAAGAATTTTACCTTGTTATAGTAATTTAGCCTAGGTCTCACGTTTACTAAATTAAAATTCCAAGTGTTCCTTATAGATAGATGGCACGTAACTTAAATTATTAAGGGTATTATTTTTTATATGTCAATCAAAATATGTACAAAGATGCATGCACTCATCTTTATAACATAAGTTTTCATAAAAACTTTTTATATCCAATTCGGGAAATTAATACACAAAGTTTTACTTGAGGTCTATACCAAAACCCTAAGATGACTTTCTACAATATATGATTTTAAAAGTAATTCGTTTAAGACATATTCAAGATTGTGATAACCAAGGCAGACTCTAAGGCTCTTTTCTAAGCCTTCAAATCACGGTTATGAATATCATCTTAAAGGACTTAATTTTAAAAGCATATTTGTACAAAACATCAATCAAGCAAAAGTTTATGGATTCAATCTCAAAATTGTAATAAAGTATGAATTTTGCTAGTCTCGCCTGGGAGCTGATTACCGTGCGAATCGAACCACTATCGGCACCTAAGACCTTGCAAGATTCTTACTTTACCACTTAGGGTTTCACCATTATTAGTCCGTATTTATTTTCTTTATAAAAACAACCCTTTTATTGCTTACAACAAGTCAAACTAAAACAATAAAACAAGTATCAAAGAAAATCAAAACAACCAATAATAAATGAGTGAAACATTTAGCCACATACAATCCGTATTAGAAAAGATCCTAATAAAATCAATTCTAGGTATAATAATGCATGTAATCAACTAAGGTCTTCTCCTCTTAATGGAGGAGAGTCACATACATTGACGAATCAATTGCGTAGGCCAAAACTAATAAACACACCACATAGCATATATAAATCGATTTTAATATATATTGGAGTCTTCCCCAATTTAAGATCTATCAAAACATGTGATAAAAAAAAAAAAAAAAAAAAAAAAAAAAAAAAAAAAAAAAAACA